>APFE030424414.1:0-12948 GCA_000404065.3 Pinus taeda
AGCTGGTAGTCTCGGTTTTGAGATCCAGTGGGAAATCTCTGTGTATATGTGTTTTATGTGTTATGCTCTCGCATTTTTATTTTTTCCTGTGATTTAGAATTCATATGTAGGTAATTTATGTATGGGGTTAAAACCTACAAAGTCCATCTATTTTTTCCAACTTGACCAATCATCCATAAACAACATCCTGCAACTCATAGACATGATCCATATGTCGAAAAATAGACATAGTCTAAAAATAGACTTTGCGCCATAATTTTCCTGGGGGCCCACTTAGTGAAGGCGACTCCTTTCCACTAAGCTCCATCATCTTGTTGCATTCTCAACACTCCCTCTCAACAAGATATGAATTATTAACAACCCCTATTCTGCCTCAGTGGTATTCGAATTTGCTCCTGGTGAGCGCCTTCGTCAAGATATCAGCATCCTGATCCTCCATTGGAATGTATGAAAGTAACATGATTCTCCATTGCACACAATCTCTGATATGATGGTACCTGATGTCAATATGCTTAGATCTATCATGAAATACAGGATTTGTTGAGATTTTAATGCAACTCTAGTTATCATAGTAAATCACAATAGGCTCTAAATGAGAACCGAACAAACCGACCAGAATCTTCCTCATCCATATAGCCTCGCATGCAGCCAAAATTGCTGCCATATACTCAGCCTCTACTAAACTGAGTGCCACGGATCTCTGCTTCCTACTGTACCAAGAAACTGATATCGACCTGATACTGAAGACCCCTCCTGATGTGCTCTTTCTATCCGTTGGGCTTCTTGCCCAATCTGCATCCGTGAAGCCACATAGCTTCACCTCATCCTCCTGTCTGTACCACAATCGATATCGTGATGTGCCTCTCAAATAACGCAATACATGCTTGTCCGCCTTCCAGAAGAGCTTGGTTGGCTTAACCATAGCTTGTGAAAGTTGGTTAACAGCATAGCATATATCGGGTCGTGTATTGACCATATACATAAGCTACCCCACCAACTATCGATAAACAGTGGCATCCACTTCTTCTGCCAAAGTGGCATCCTCCTTCCTCCAACCTCTAGGAAGAGGAGTATCAACAGGCTTGCAGCCATGCATGTTGAAATTCTCCAGTATCTCCCGAGCATACTTGCCTTGAGAAATAAATAGTCCATCACCGTGCTGCCAGATTTCTAATCCCAGGAAATAATGGAGGAGGCCCAAGTCCTTCATCTCAAACTCCTTAGCAAGATCATCCTTGCATGAAAGTATCAATAAATCATCACCCGTTAGAATCAAATCATCTACATACAGTAAAATGATAAGCAACTTACCCTCCACCACAATCTGGTATAGGTTAGGATCTGCCTCACTCTTGGAGAATCCAAGTCCAGTGAAATAGTTGTCTATCTGTGTGTACCAAGCACGTGGTGCTTGTTTCAACCCATACAGTGCTCTATTGAGCCTGTAGACATGCGACTCGCTACTCAAGATCTCAAAACCTTCGGGCTGCTCAATGTACACCTCCTCCTCAATGACTCTGTTGAGGAACTCAGTCTTCACATCCATCTGATGAATGTGCCATCCCATCTGCGCTGAGAGAGCAATAATCGTCCGTATGGAAGAATACTCTGCGACAAGTGTAGAGGTCTCCTCATAATCAATCCCCTCTATCTGTGAAAAGACTCGGGCAACAAATCTTGCCTTGTACTTCTCCACACTCCCGTCAGATACCTGCTTAACTTTGTAGATCCATCTCGAACCCACCACTGATTTCCCTTCTGGTCTTGGGACAATCTCCCATGCACTGTTTCTGACAATCGAATCATACTCTTCCACCATGGCGTCTACCCATGCGAGATCCTCCACAGCTTTCTCGAAACAGGATGGCTCATTCATGACACATTTTCTCATAAGAGCCATGTATCTAGTGTATCGATTAGTTGACTGTCTCTACCTGCGTTGGGCTGTAGGTGGTCCTACAACTTTCTCTGCATCTTGAGCCAGTCGCTTAGCTTTTGTCAAGCGCTTTCGCCCTCTAATGGTTGGTGTTGCATGAGTGGTCTCTACCACTCCATGAAATTTGTCCTGTGGCTGATCCACATCCTGAAGCTCATCCTTAGGAACTAATAGCTCCTCATCTGAATGTAAGTGTGGCTCCCTCTCAAGCGAAAACTTCATGGATTTCTCCTCTTGAAATTTTATATCCCGTCGCACAACAGTTTTGCCATTGTCTGGCAAATACACATGATAGTTGTGGGGCATATCAATGTACCCCAAAAATATCCCAACCTCTGTGGTCAGCTCCAAATTCTTCCTGGCATCCTTCGTCACATGCATGTAAACGTTAGCACCAAAAATCCTCAAATGAGAAATATTAGGCCTCTTACTAGAATAAGCCTCCTCGGGTGTACTCATGCCAAGTATCCTGTGAGGACAATGGTTCTGCACATAAACTGCAGTATTGCATGCCTCCACCCACAAGTGAAGGGGTAGGCTCTGATCATGCAACATCGCCCGTGTAGCACCCACGATCGTTTTGTTCTTCCGCTCAGCAACCCCGTTCTGCTATGGGTTATGGGGAGCTATGAGCTCTCTTCGAATCCCTTCTGCACTACAAAATTCCTTGAACTCGCAAGAGATGTATTCACCACCATTATCACTCCTGAGAGCCTTCACCTTCTTCCTCGACTCCTTCTCGACCAGAGCTTTGAACTCACAAAACTTTGAGTATGTCTCACTCTTCTTCTGCATGAAGAAGATCTAGCACTTACGAGAGAAATCATCAACAAAAATCACATAATACCTGTGTTTTTCTTTCGAAGCAAATGAGAAAGGTCCACACACGTATGTGTGAATTCTCTCAAGGATCATCGTGGCGTGACTATCCTTCTCCTAAAAGGTGGCTTTCACAAAATTTCCCAAAGTACACCCCTTGCACTGATCTGATTGCACAAGAGTGCCTTTAGGAAGTCCAGTAGTGATCTGCTACAGTATCTTCAAGGCTCCATGGTGAAGGTGACCCAATCTCTTGTGCCACAGCTCGCCATCATCTCAGCTCACCAATACTTCTACTTTGCATGCCATTGCTGCACATTCATCTACATGCAACTAATAAAGGTTCCTCACTCGAACCCCTATCTTTCGGGTTTCTCCAGTTGTCTTGCTGCGCAGGAAAGCCTTTCCCTTGCTGAAAGCAACATCATATACCTTGTCTTCTAACATCACCACAGAGGTAAGATTCTTCTTCAATCCTGGAACATGCATGACTTCCTTCAATACAAAGGGTTTACCAGACTCCCTCTCAAAGGAAATGGTACCGATATCGGTCGCACTATACCTACCATCATCGCCCATCTCGATGTGCACTCCAAGATCTTTCTCATCTAGATCTAAAAACAAATCTCGATCTCCTGTCATGTGAAAAGACGCACCACTGTCAGAGAACCATACCGATCCCATCACACTTGAAACCAAGCATGCGATCAATGGAAAATCAAGCTCAATAGAGCCTCTCCTGCTGCAAATCCAGCATCTTGCTTGTTCTTCTTCTTCTGCGGACTCCTACTTCTTGCCTTTTGCACCGGAATGAGAAGCTTTCTTGTTCTTCCCCTTCTTTTCTTTGGCAGCTAAAGCGCAATTTTCTTCATCAGTTGCCTTTGATGAAGATCCGTCCCTGGTATTCTGCCTGATCTCCTCTTGCACAAGATCCGACCAAAGTTGCTCCCATCCTGGAAATTTCTCCCGACCATTGACTGAGTCTTGATAGGAATGCCAAATATTCAAAAGACCAAGTAGAACCAAGCTCACCAAGTCCTCATCATCAACAGTCACCCCCACACTTCCCAGCTCATCCCTGCATTGGGTGAACTTCGTGAGATACTTGGGCATACTATCGCCCTTCTCGCATTTGATGTTTCTGAGTTTATCCTTGAGCGCCAACTTCCTCTGGTCACTCTTGCTTTGGTATAGATCTTTCAATGCTTTCCACATCAATAATGGAGAAGCATTTCCATGGAGGCTGGACACAATGTGATCCCTCACGCCCTCCAACAGAATCCTTCGACACTTTGTTGTCTTCTTTTGCCAATCCCTGACTTGAGGAACATCAGTAGGTTTTGGGACATCCGCATCTATGAACTCCTTCAACCCATTATCATCTAACACCGCCTCCATCCTATCCTTCCATGCAATATAGTTCGAGCTGCCCTTAAGGGCATACTCCAATCGCAATCCGTTGAAAGACATTTCAACTTTGACACCAAGAAAACACTGCTGCAAATTTGAATTCCACCAGCTCAAAACTCAACTGCTTCCGATCTAAAATTCGTGAGAACAAAATACTTCTCATACAGAGATCAACTGTATGGGCATTCACCAGATATCTCACCTTCCAAAGGAAGGATGAATCCAGAGGCTACCTGGCCCAATTACAGACTCTACCTGAAGAAATAAGATGTAAACACTTCCTAATAGTAGATTATGTAGGATCACCGCTCTGATACCATGTAGAAATTTATGATATATGACACTTATTCAACCGAGATTATCTGATTATACACTATTGCGGAATACATGCATAATACATAATCTCATCTACGTTGATCATCAATTTAGCAGTATTCAGAAACATACACATGCGCACATAGAAGCATCAAACACATATATCAACACAATATGTATCACGGGGAAAGCATCTTGCTAAAAACCCCAAACTATCTGCATATTATATGATTGAGAACATGTAACAAACATAGTACAATACTCCTCACAAGTACTCAGTACTATCTCCACCTGTTACACACAATACAGCTCAGATCTAATCTCCAAGTCTCCTCTGCTGCTTGCCTGCCTCCACTGCACAATCCTGTAAGAACAATAATTATAGCCAAACTCGTTCCAAGTTCTTTTTACCTTGGAAAATCACTGACACTGGAAATCACGTGAGCATAGGCTATAATCATTTTTTCTTGGCCACAATTCTCATTGTCATAACTCAATCCCATTGATTGTGCAAGATTTCATGCACAACTATAGTCACAACTGATAGCAATCTTAATCTATAACACCTGTCTCCACTGAATTGTACATGCATTGAGTTAACTGATGTATTCTTCAGTTGCATTATGAGTTAATAATTAGTGAATTAATTAATAACTAATTCAAAAACTCATCACCTAGTCTATTTTCTAGTTAGACTAAATACAACCAGTTCAACCAAGTCAACCTGAACACAACTCCATCAACTCCACCTCCAGCTCCACTAAACTCAACCAGTTGAGTTCTAATTGAAGTCCTGCTTGCAATAGCTCAGTCAACCCATAGGTAACCACGTGATTCCTTCTATCAGGTGTATGTGCCCATCTGTAGCTCCAACTGAGGTGCTCCAAGAGAATAAGATAAAGTTTATAGTCTAAATATTATTATGAGCTAATAATATTTGACTGCTCTACATTTAGACTTGACAGTGTCACCGCTATTGTCTAAAAATAGAAGTCCATCTATTTTTTCCAACTTGACCAATCATCCATAAACAACATCTTGCAGCTCATAGACATGATCCATATGTCTAAAAATAGACTTTGCGCCATAATTTGCCTGCGGGCCCACTTAGTGAAGGCGACTCCTTTCCACTAAGCTCCATCATCTTGTTGCATTCTCAACATTGAAATCATTAATAGATACATTATCTTTAATGACGATGCAACCTTTAGTAAGTATAAGGATGTTGATGATGATGGATAACATGAATATCCCATGAACATTGGTATAGGACCTTCTGAACTAGTGTAACATCCTTAAGATCCTCAGGAAGACCCAAAAGGGCCAAATGATCTAGTGGACCAACCTAGGGTTGTTGTTCTAGAACCCAAGAAGAGACCAACATGGATTTGAAGTACTTTGCAGGAAGTAGAGGGACATGCAACTCCTTGTGGAACATTAAGAGAAAGTAAACATCTGAAGAACTATGAAGAATATGAAACATTAATGAGTCCTATAATTGATTCCAATCCATCCAACTATGAGGAGGAATCAAGTCAACAAGTTTGGAAAGATGCCATGTTGGAGGAATATCAGTCCATCATGAAGAATGACATGTGGGATATTGTGTTGAGACCTAAGGGGAAGTCAATGGTGACATCCAAGTGGAACTACAAGATCAAGCATGTAGTGGATGGTAGCATAGAGAAGTACAAGGAAAGATTTGTGGAAAGAGGTTCTCTTAGAAAGAGGGAGATGATCATGAGGAAACATTTTCTCTAGTTTCTAGGTACACTTCTATTAGAATTATCATTTCCATTGCTTCTGTTATGGGATAGAAATTAAATCAAATGGACATGAAGACAAAATTCCTCAATGGAATGATTGATGAAGAAGTGTACATAGAACAACCTTAAGGTTTTAAGGTACATGAGAGGGAGGATCATGTTTGTAGACTAAAGAAATCCTTGCATGAACTCAAGTAGGCACCTTGATCTTAGTATTCTTAGATTAATGGATATATGATGAGTTTTGGTTTTGCCAAAAGTGATGTTGATCCCAAAATTTACTACAAGGTTTCTAGAGGTGAGCCTGTGATTTTATTATTATATGTTGATGACTTGTTTATGATAGGAGAAAATAATCTCATTGATCAATGTAAGAGGGAGTTGACTACTTAGTTCAATATGAAGGATCTAGGCTTGATGCATTACTACTCAAGATTGGAAATATGGCAGATGCCATGAGAGATCTTCCTTGGTCAAGGGAAGTATATCATTATGACCCTTCAAATATTTGGAACGATTAAATAAAAGTTCATGTCTACTACCATGGTGATGAACTTAAAGAAGCTTAGAGAATCTTATTCATATTTAGTAGATACCTCTATGTATCATCGATTGATTAATTCATTGATGTATTTGGTTAATACTAGACTAAATATTTTCTTTGCAGTGAACACTCTGAGTCAGTTCCTAGTGGAATTGAGGCATGTATATTGGATTGTGGAAAATCATTTGCTTAGATATCTACCTGCCACAATCAATTATGGTTTGAGGTATGTATCAAATAGTGGAGTTCAATTGCAAGGATTCTTAGATTTTGATTGGGTAGGGACTACAGAAGACATGAAGAGCACATTGGGATGTTGTTTCAATTTGGGTTTTGCTATGATATCTTGGATGATAAGGAAGTAGATATCTGTTGCAATCAACAATGTAGAGGCCGAGTACATTGTAGGTAGTTTGGAAACTTATGAAGTAGTATGGCTTCAAAAGCTACTTGCATGATTACTTTATTAAGTGTAGGATCCAACCATGAAACATTGTGAGAATCAAAGTTGTGTAAAGATTTCAGAAAATCTAGTTTTTCATGACAAGTTGAAGCACATCGAGATCAAGTATCATTACAACTAGGAAATGGTAAAAAAGGGATCAATGAAGCTACAATACATTTATATAGATGAGAAAGTTACTGAAATTCTCACCAAGCCTCTGACCAGGGTAAAGTTTTTATACTTAGGGACAAGCTTGAAGTGGTTGAGAATGCCTTCATCATTGAGAGGTAGTGTTGATGTTGTAACATTAGGGGGCATAAATTCTCCCAAGTTTAGGATATAAATATGTCAAAATATTGACTAGGAGCCATGAAACGTGGCTAGAGATAATAACCAATAGAGCATCAAGGCCTAGATTGCTCCCTAGGTGGGTGAGTGAATGCCTTTAGCACCGGGCATCAGAATTATGATTCAATAAAATGAAAGAATAATAATAGCCCAGGGTTTCACTATGGTGTTTCTAAGTTCCAAGTGACCACTTGGATAATTGGTGAATTTATCCAAGTGATAGCTTGTTGAGCATGATTCTTTCCACATGTAGCTAATGGATACATCAACATAGATAGCTCATTCACTCTTGTCTTAGAGAATTTTTTCAACAAGACAACATTTGAAGAATTCATTATGAATACCTCCCTCACTAAAAATGGAGTGTTGAATTTTGTAGCTGTGGTCGGTCTTCATAGTAAAGGTTTTTAGCCCTCCATATGTATGATGTGGATTTCAAGTCAACTTGAAAAGGGAAATTCTGATTTTTGAAATTCATTTTTTTCGTACCAAACTAATCAAGTTTTCCCTCAAGAAAGAGACACCCATTCAACCTCATCAAACACTGTAAATAAACCACTTTCTATCCCATTGGAAATTCATATCATTTACACAACATATCTTCTATTCATCTAAGTGAATGAGTCATAAGTCAAGGGGGATGAAATTGACCAGACAGTCCAATTTTTGACTGAGCTTCTTCTTTCTCTTTGTTTGACCTCACATGTGTGGATTCTATCTTTGCTTGACCTTTCACATGTGGAAGATAGGCCAAATTTCTTCTGGGAAAAATTATAGAGTAGTAGATCGAGCTTTTGAGGTGAAGAAGAAGGCTAAAATTTGGCCTAGTACATTAGAATTGATCAAGTCTTTTGGGAAAAAAATTGACTTTGATAGAAGAAAATTTGACCAGGGTTCTATTGCTGGTTTGTTTGATTTGATTTGGGACTAGAAATATCAGTTGTATCTCTTGTTGAATTCAATAATTTCTCTAAGGAAAAAGTTGTTGAGTTTTCTCTTGAAGAGGGTTTTCCCAAGGTAAAATTTGTGTTGTCTTTATGCATTGTGATATCTATTGTCCTATTGCATTTTATGGTTGAAACTCTAAAGTGCAATTTATTAATGATAAAGTCGAAGTGCTAAAGATAATATCATATAATTAGAGGTAATTATCAGTTCAAAATTTTGTGCTTGTATATATTGTACTTGTAAAATCAACAATATTTTATACTTTGAACTAATGCATGAATTTGTTTAACTTGAGTGGATATGTTTCTTTTGGATTATGAATTTTTTTCTAAATGATAAGCCATTGGATTTTTTTTCATCAAAACTAATCCAATTGGAAATTGTGAAGCATCAGTCTTAATTTCAAAACACTGTGAGAGATTTGGGAAACCAAGTATAGTTGCATAACATAATTTTTCTTTCAAAAGATTAAAAGCATGAGAATGATGTTGTGCCCACTTGAAAACAACACTATGTATTTTCAACTGATGTAAAGGCAAAGCAATTATGAAAATATAGATATGAACTTATGATATATTTGGCAAGACCAAGAAAAATCCATAGCTCTTTTAGATTTGAAGGGATAATTTAATTTCAGAAAATTTCAACCTTAACAGGGTCAAGCTTAGTTCCATGTATTGAGAAACCAAGTGTAATGGAGTATACCACCTAATTTCTCTTCCTGATAATTACTTGTGAATATTAAACATATTCTTATTACTTATTATGTCTTCTTCATCAAGAAATTATACACATGTTCAATCTTTCAGGAAAATATAGAGATCACAAAGAGACAAGAGACACTAAAATTAGGCTGCTATCTAGGGCAAACCCCACAAGGGGAAAGCCCAACAACCCTTCTCTTATAGAATCAGATAAAAATGAGATAACCCAAGACCAAGACCAAGACTAAACTGCCACCAAGATACCAAGTGAAACCCTCCTCCAAGCCACCTCTAAAGTCAAAGTCAACTTTGGTAAAACCTCTTCAAAACTAGTCAAACCTCAAGATTTTCGGACTTGCAATTATAGCCAAATTTTGATGTCAAACTATCTCAGAATTTTTGGCCTCTACCACAAAAATTTCATCCTGCAACACATATGAACTATCAAAGTCAAATATTCAACCAACAAAGGGATATTTTTCGTATCTCTCTCTCTCTCTCTCTCTCTCTCTCTCTCTCTCTCTCTCTCTCTCCCTCTCTCTCTCTTTTGGCTCGAATTTCTCTTCTCCTTCGCTAGTCTCATATATACTTCTTCTTGTAAGAGTGAGTTGGCTACCAAATGAGTCCAACATGTCCTTCATATATAGTTATCTAGGAGCATTGAATAGGTGTCTCTTAGAGGATTGTGTTGACTTGTCCAAGGAGGGTTAATTTGGTTATCTTGTGGACTTATGACTCAATATAAAAATTTGAATTAGTTTTCTTTTCAATGTCTAAATGGGACATGACTCAAATACTATTTATTTTGACTATAATATTTTTTTTTTGACACTCTAATCATGAAGAATATGCTTTGACAAAAATAATAACAAATATAAATATAAATATAATAAATAAGTTAATGATAAATTTATGTCATGAAGACTGAACCTAGTTACAACTTCAACACTCCCTCTTAACTAGGGATGTATTCATAATGACTCAACAAGATAATATAAAGTTGAAATATTAATATAAGAAGGGATCCAAAATGATAAGCATCAATATAAACATCATAATAACCAACATTGTCAAACTACCAAGGCCTTGAGAGGTACACTCTATCTCTCCACTAGATCATAGCACAATGCTGAGAGGCATTTAATAGGATACCACCACCTCTCAAGGCACATACTCCACCTAGGTTCACCAAAGTATGTCCTCATAGGACCATTTCCTAATCCATTGTCACAATACTTTACATAAGGAAATATCGATCCCCCAGACCATTCTTATACCAAATTAATGTACCTAACTTACGACTGTTAGTCTTAGTCATAGTAAATGTCTCAACAATGTCGGTTAAATATGGTTATCCAATCCACCGTCATCCCTATCCATGTTCATGAACTTGAATTATGACTATTTGTCCCAACCATAGTACATGACACATGGAGAATAAAGGTGTCCATCCTTACTCCCTCTCAAACAGGGAGGAGATTTACACAAGCCCAAGCTTGTCTAAAAATACTCATCCTTTCCCTTAGGAAGGAACTTCATCAATGCATTGGCTACTTGTTCGTCAGTGGAGATATACTCTAGCTTCATAGCTCCATTCTACATCATGTCACAAATCATAATGTGCTTCAACCTTTTTGTTTCTATGACAATCTTCACATAGCTTTAATCAATGGAAGCCAACATGCCATCAAATAGTTCATGAAACATTTTATGGAGAAAAAATGCTTCATAGTCGATTGTACAAACTTCCATTTCTTCTTTCTTTGCAGTGCAACATAATTGTACTTCATGCTCTCTTAAGAATTCATACCAAATTCCATGTAGAACCAACCATTAGTAGTAACTTTATTCATCATTAACACTGCTAACACAATTGATGTGTCCTTGAATAAAATGTATCAGGGAACCAATAAACTACGGGTACAATGATGGATTAATAATATTGGAATTCTTCAACTATTGCTAGATGTTGTTTCCATAGGTCTATAATATGTCATCCAACCTTCTTGAGGATATTGGTCACATGATTTTTAGTTTTCTTCCAAACCTCAAGTAATAGTGTATCCATCCAAGATATGTCATACTTAAATTTCAATTCCCTCTTAGGATGATATCTCTAACTCATGAGTTCTTCTTGTTTCCAAAATACAAAGGATTCTTTAGTCTTTCAAGAATCAGGAGTAACCTTTCCAGCCGAGGATTGTGAACTTCTTCCTTTTACTAGGACAACCTTTTCAAGACTTGCTTTCATGGTGCCATCTAATGCTAAGTGCCATCTTTTTTGATGTATATGCTAAGTGTCATCTTATTTGATGTATACTTAAAACTATTTTCTTCTTGAATCTATAGAATATGCTCTGCTACATCCTTCTATATGCATAAGAAATGTCTACTTCCTGAAATACTCTACTCTAGCCATCGTACTATCACTGGTACATTCTTTCATGCATAAGTTTGAATTGGATTCATTGGGGTTTGAGGTGAATGTTAGCTCTTTCTGGTTGAAATAATCTCTAACATGTTACAAGCTAGATATTAACTGCATCTTGACTATTTTTCCCTTTTTCCCAACTGCCATCCTTGTTACAGGTCATTTTGTCACATCCACTCAAAAGGTCTAAAAACCTAGATAAATCAACATCCTTGACACCTGTTCATTATCCCTTTGAAAATCCCTAAGAATTATCTCTCTAAAAAGTCCATGTTTCTGGGCCAATCAACTCAAAAACTATGTTTTTGACCCCAACACACCTTGCACTCTAGCCTACATGCATTGGCTGCATGTTTCATAACTAGTCACTTGCACCATTTAAACCATTTATCTTCGATAGAGATATATAATTCCTACTCTAGAGGTCTTATCTCTTATCCCTAAAGCTTATCTTCCTTCATATATGGATCTCAAGCCTAGATTAGTAAATCCTAAACTACCATTTTCAACCTATAAATTCACTACCTTCCATAGAGTCATGGTTTTATTTTGGAGATTATTAGTGCCTTCATACTGTTTGTTGTAGTTTTTTCTTCTCAAAGATGTATGAAAAGAACCCACTTAAGATTGTGGATGACAAAAAATCTCAACAGTATAAATGGCTACTAAACATTGTAGATTTGAAACAACTAATAGAAACAAAACTTGTCAAAGTCCAGATTTATGCCACAATCATAGTTAAACAACAAAAAGAAAGAGTAATAACTCCAATTATCCAATGGAAACCAGATATACAACAAATAGTTTTATTATAACACCTATGAAGGGAACAAATAAATGTTACCAATCCCCCTCTATGGGATGGGTTCTTGGCTATCCTCAAACGTCTTCAGCTTGTGCAGAGTCTCTCTCCTCTATAATGTGTAAACCCAACAAAAATATGGTGTGCGAAAATGAAAATAAGCAGAGTTAGAACAATGAGTGCAACAATGAAAATAATCAAAAGTGAATAATGAATGGAAAACCCTTTTATTTATAATAAAATATTGAGTTATCTTCGAATAATTAACAATAATAAAATATTATTGATCCCATTCTTGGAATAACCAATTGGAATATCTTATTATATTTGGTTAGGAGGGAAACAATATTTAAACTTTTGTTTAGAAATAATAAATAAATAAATGATTTATTTATCATCTCAACAAATTGCTTAAGGAATAATAAATAAATAATTATTTATTTAATTATTCCCAAGGGATTTTTCAAATTTGACAAGGAA
>APFE030424414.1:13089-33109 GCA_000404065.3 Pinus taeda
GAAAAATAGGATAATTAATGATTTATCTATTTATTTTTCATGATTGGGTCAAATATGACTAGAAATAATAATTTGACAATGGTTTAATTAATTATTCATAGAAGAAAACCAAATAAATAGTGATTTATTTAATTATTCTTCATAGGTTTAACTATAAATTACTTAACAAAGGTGGTTTATTAAGTAATTTCTCATAGTGAAAGCAATTTTACTACGATAAAATTGGCTTTACATGGTGTACTTCGATCCATCTAGTAAATTAGGCTAGATGGTCAATTTTTTGGTGATAACATTGCTGCCTTGAGCTTAAAGAGTCATCATATTCATGCATTAGGGTTGATGTTGAAGGTTCACTTTATTGCAAGGAAGAACAAGAAAATTGGGGAGACACCTGCAAAGTCAAACATCTATAAATGGTTGTAACTCCATCTTTTATTTATTAATACAAAAATAAATTTGTTTTCCTATACTTGTGTCATGTTGATGCTCATGTATTTCAATCCCATTTAACTCATTGATTAGAGGTATTGGATTATGTTATGTGGATATTGTAGTTCCTTTTCTTGTTTTAGTCATTTGTATAGGTCTTAAATATATCACTTGGAGATAGAGTTGGAGATTAAAAGAAAGGAGGAGAGGAGGACTTACTAAGTATTCTAGGTAGATATATTTTCCATATTCTAATATCTCTAAGGAGCAATGATCTTTTTTCCCTGTTGCTTCCAGATCGAGCCACTAGATATAGGGAGTTCTTTTTTGTTCGCAAATGTGAATTTTACTTATAACAACTTGGTGACTCCACCAGGGAATGAGATTTCCCTTTAGTGGTATATCCCCAATATGGTCACCTTCCATATAACAAATTGGCGATTTTGTCAGGGATCAAGATTTCCCTTTAGTGGTTTCCTTGACCTAACATTTTTTTTACCTTTTAAAGAAACCTTAGTTGACTTATTCAAATAATGATTGACCTTAAGAAAATAGAATTCTGAGCTTGGTAGGGTTTGTGTGTCATATTTTCCACAAAATTAGCCCTAGCACACTCTCTAGACTAAGACAGTGCAACCCAGCACAATCTCTCTTCTCTGAAAGTGCGATAATATGCATTGGTGCCTGTTTTGCGCATGCGATGATCTTGTAGAATGAAAAAAATTCTTTACCTAGCTCTGAGTTTTATTTTGATCCATAAGTTTTTTCTTGAGTCTCTAAACTTGTCCGTGTCTCCATGAAGCCATCATTATGTTTGCATTTGAATATGAATGCCTTTGATGAGAGTGTGTTTTATTTTTTCTTTCTTCTTATCAATTAGGTTCAGTAAAAAGTTAGCTTGATTATTGATTGGTGAAAGAGATTTTCGTATTGCAGCTCTAGTCTGTGTCAATTCTTTGATCGATGATCTAGCTACATTTCATTTCATATGAAAATTGGAAAAGGAAAGAAAAGAAAATGTTTCATTATTTGCATTACATTTAGGGTTTTGAATGAAATTGGAGCAGTTGCATTGAATGATTTGATTAGGAAGTTCTGTTTGGTATATTATTAATTGTTGCATTATTGTTTGTCTCTTCCTTCTCATAGATAGATATTTATTGAAATGTAAAATAGTTCTTGTTATCATGATAGTTGCATCATAGGGGATTCAGGTGAATTCGTACCCTGAGCCTTGAAAATGAAACATAATTCAAGATCAACTTTACAATTTACTCAATTACCTTAAGGATAATTTGTAACATTAAGGACACACATAGTGGTCTAGGCTAGAGGTGTGATCTGGCATATTTAAACATATTAATATCTGACATTATTTTTCTGCATTACATTCTGCAGGTACTCGATATTCCACATACGTAAGTATATTAGATCATTCTCCATGTACCCTTGGGTATATCAGATGGTGCTATACATATGAAAAGTATATCGAAATAATTCCTATCGTACATGATACATAAGACAACACTACCATAGAATGTGCTTCCATGTACCTATGGATATATTTTTGAAGTCCCCACTAGGTTGCTATCCTACCATAGGTAACCAAGTTGGTAGCCTTGTCATCTATGATACATTGAACACAACATTCAAGGATATTGTTTACATGTATTGGAAACAATATTATGCAGTTCACAATGACTTGGAAATCCTTATATGCCTACTTATCCCTTTGTTTTATTTCGTGTCTTTAATTTCTAAAATAAATTAATTAATCGTGGAACAACAACCTCCCCGTGGAAAAAATCCTTAGTAGATATTAGGTTGAGACTAATGGTAATAGTTCCTAAGTCTACCAATCAAGTAAATCCCTATGAAGGGAATCCTAGTCCTTTTCCTCCTTTTGGAAATATTGGTGTTCCTTATATGGCTATGTTGTCCCTTCCTAGATTTACCATTGGTTTATTGGTTTGGTTTTTTTCAACCTCCTTGGTTCTGAATTTCCAAACTACTCCTTAATCAATTAGTCCTCCACTTGAAAAATATCAACCTCAAGTTGATCTCACATTGACCCTTTGCATTCTTCCCTTGTTGTTTCTTCCTCCATTTCTTCTTCCTCATATTGTGCAAGTATTGGTGCTAGTAACGAGGAGGCCAAGAAGAAGAATAAAAGGAAGAAGCCGAAGAGGCCAAACAAGTAAGGGGACAAAAAAAACCATTTCCATTGATGTAGCTAGTCGTTCAAAGCCCCATAAAGTCAAATTTCCTTGCATGGTTTGTAAGGGTGACAACCTCCTTAGAGATTGTCCTAGTATCCCTCAGGTATTAGAAGTGTTGTCTATAGGTTCATATCATCCCTTGTCGATAGCCTCTGGAGATCATGTCAGTGACCATCCTTTGACTAGTGCTAATAAGATCCATGTAAACAAGGGTAAAGTTAAGTTTCCCTTTACGTTATGTGGAGGGAATCATCTGATTCACCTTTTCCCTTGTTAAAATGATGCCTCCAAACTATTTGAAACTCTTACAGCTTCTCAACAACAACTTCTAGTTGGGTACGATAAGATTTCCTCAAATCCTCCACTAGGTGATGAATTAATTGACTCAAATCCATCTCTAGTTAATCCTACTCTCTCTAAATGTGAATCCCATGAGTTCATTCCCAAACAACCATTGGTTGAGAAAGTGGTTAACCTGATTTCACATTGAGTCAATCACACTTTTCCCATAGAGAGTGGAGATGATACCACTAAGGTTCTTCTTGTTTATTCTGATTCTACTGAACAATGAGGCATTTCTCCTATTGTCATGGAACCCCCTCCAAGTAATGAAGTTATTTATTTTAATTGGATCCTATTGACAGGGGCCTCATATCCCTTCATACATGCCCTTCCAAGTCATGGAGAAGGATTATATTATGAACATATTTCACACTTTATTGATGAGGGTACCTCTATTAGAATTTTATGGTTCACTGCTTGGAAAGCTTTGGGTTCCCCATAGCTTGTGTCCACTGCCGAATCTATTAGCTTTTACCAGAAGAACCAATCAACCTTTAGGGATCCTTCCTTTCTTTCCTGTTACTTTGGGAGGAAACACTATATGTATTGATGTTATGGTTGACATGGGCCCCTTGGATTTTAATTTTCTCTTTGGTCGAGACTATGTTTACGCTATGAAAAAAGTCATGTCCACACTCTTTCGAGTGATGTTTTTCCCACATGATGGAAAATAGTGACTATCGATCAACTTTCATTCGTTGGTCCTTATTTGACTTCCAATCATCTGAAATCCATATATGTTCCAAGTATGCAAGTGTTATATCCCCTTCCATAGGTAAATAGTGTCGCAACCTATCCCACACCCTTACCTACTAATGCAGATGGTCCTTTCACTATTTTCTCAAGTTCTTTTGACCTAGATCCAATATGTGAAATGATTATCATTTATTGGGGGCATTAGAGCCTGATATTTCCATTAGATCCCTTCATGTGGATACCTTCCAGAGTGTTTTTATCCCATTTGATGAGAACCTCTTGGAAGCCATGGCCTCCTGGAGTTCATAATAAAAGGTCCCAGAGTATAGTTCCTTTTCTTATGTCAAGCTCGTTAAAACATGAAACAAGGTCCCGGAGCAGAGTTCAGGATTTTTTTGTTTCAAGGTCATTAAAAAATGAAATAAGGTGTTAGAGAAGAGTTCATTTTCTTGTGCCAAGCTCCTTGAAAAATGAAACAAGGTCCCTTGAACATAGTTGTTTTACTGCGTCAAGCTCATTAAAAATTGAAATAGATCCCCTTCCAATTCGAGTCTCTGACTATATCTCATAAATGTTGAGTCGAGTCTTTCACTTGATCTCATAAATAAACCTTCATTCCATCTGCCTATTTGTAACTAGTAGTCTACTTAGGTGAATGCCATGAAGCGCTGGGGGCATGCACCTATAATTGTGTTAATATGTTGCGGGCATGAAAACCAATTTCAAGCATAGTTTTTTTCCTTTGTTCCAAGCTTGTGTAAAAATGAAACCAATTCTAAGCATAGTTTCCACATGTTTCAATATTGTGTAAAAATTAAACAATCTTCATATTTTACCTCTTGTGATTGCCATTTTTTATCAACTTATTTTTGCCAGTTGTCACCCTTTGCTTGGTTGATCATACACTTTCACTTGGTTTTTTACCCTTTTTTGAGGAACCACTTTGATAAGTGGTCTTATTAGCCAACCTCTCAACCTTTGTGTGTTTTGAGTAGTTCCATCATGACCAGAACCAATTGCTAACCTTTATACCACTCATTCCTCCAAGAAGAGTCATCTTTCATCTCTTTTCAGACTCCCAAAACATGAAAATACTATCGAGCACTTGTCTTTTCGAACTCCTTAAAGTAAATTAAAAGATGTCTACCCACTATAAGTTTAACCCTTTTTTGGATTGGGATAGACTTATGAAAAAGGAATACTTTTGTCTAAAATGACTAAAAGGTTCTCCAAAGTATTGTTTTATGCCTTTTCAGACTAAAGAGACTAAATCTACGAAAAGGAGCCTTTGGAGTTTTCTTTTTCACCTCTTTCTCAAACTCTCTAAACATGAAAAAGAAGTCGAGTTACACCTTTGTTGGACTCATGAAATCATTAAACAACGTTGGAGGCATCGAACATGACGAGACTGAACCACTCCTTCTCAAGGTTTATTAGAAATACTCAGAAGGATTCATTCGAAGGATGTACTTACAGATCAAGCATATGTTATCCTCCTCAAGCTTGTAAAAAATAAAGAGGTATTAACCATAAATAGTTGGGGAAATTAAGAAAGAAGGGTACTTAAACCTATTAATGACAGTGAGTTGCTATTTAACATGACACTCTTTTACTTCATCTCCGTGACTATTGGGTTGGGAAATCTTCTTGCCTCTTTGGTTAATCACACCATATTAAAAGCCTTCGTAATAAGTTTTAAGTAAATGCTGCCAACTCCATAAAGTGTCACCGATATGTTTAATAGAAGTAATTCAGTTGATATTGGCTACAATACTTTAAGCCTTATTTCATGTCTTATGATTTTGAACCATCTCCACATCACCATATTCTATCTCAAATATTAATACTCCTTTTGTGCCATTGACGGGGGATACATTAAGGTCCTCTTGCAGTGGGTCATTTCTTGTTGACACCAACACATTATCTAGGAAGCTAACTTAGAAACTCCTTTCGGTACCTTGTAGCTTGCATACATCAATGGAAAGTTTCCTTGCTTTCAGTGATAATTTTTCATCATTGGCCTTCAACCAGAAGATTCTATGTGGTGTTTGACTTCAGCTTGTTTATTCACACCACATAGCATGTATTGTAGTACACTAAGAGCCATTATCATTATCAGTGGTTTCTCTCACGTCTGTTAACAACTCATACAACTCACATCATTGGATGGTAATCAGATGGTGTCTACCATGTTCAACTCCAACTCATTTTTTGCATGGTTAGACTCATACTATTGAGTGATGAGATAAAAGACCCCATATCTAGTTTCATCTATCTAGACTCTGATGATGGCTATGATCATTCAAATAGTCATCCAATAATGGGTCCACATTTCGTCATTAGTGTATGAGACTTCTTGATCATTGTACATAATATTGTCTTATATGGTAAGCATGGGTATGCCTCCCTCAACAATGATATCATGATGATAAAATGTATTGTAACAGATGATGATCTTGACCAATTTTTTCTTGACCCATAATTTTCAAAGGGTAAAGCACTTCAATCCTTAGCCATTTCTTATGACTTTGTACTTTAGGGGGCAATTTGTTACAGGTCATTTTTTCACATCCACTCAAAAGGCCTAAAAACTCGAATCAATCAACATCCTTGACACCTTGTCACTATCCCTTTGCAAATCCCTAAGCATAATCTCTCAAAAAAGTATGAGTTTTTGGGTCAATCAACTCAAAAAATATGTTTTTAACCCAAGTGCACCTTTCAATCTAGCCTACGTGCTTTGGATGCATGTTGCATAATTAATCACTTGCATTGACCAACACATGTTTATCTACTCTATAGGTTTGATGATTCTAATAAAAAAATATTTTTGGAACTTATCCTTCCAAAAGCTTCTAAAGTGGTTTTAAGCATTTACCTTCAATAGAGATCTCGAATTCCTACTCTAAAGGTATTATCTCTTATCCCTAGAACTTCCTTCTTCATATTTGGATCTCAAGTCTAGATTGGTAAATCCTAAACTACCATTTCCACCCTATATTCACTGCCTTACATAGAGTCCTAGTTGGTTTTTGGATATTATTAGTTCCTTTATGATGTTTCCTTGAGCTTAAAGATTCATCAAATTCATGCATTAGGGTTGATGTTGAAGGTTTTCTTTGTGGCAAGGAAAGACAAGACAACTGGGGAGACATCTACAAAGTCAAATATCTATAAATGGTTGTAACTCTCTCCTTTATTTAATAATACAAAAAAATTTGTTTTCCTATACTTGTGTCATAGTTATGCTCATGTATTTCAATGCCATTTGACTCATTGATTAGAGATATTAGATTATTCTATGTGGATATTGTAGTTCCTTTGCTTGTTTTAGTCATTTGTGTAGGTTCTAATTATATCACTTGCATCTAGAGTTGGAGCTTACGAGCAAGGACGGGAGGAGTAGTTACTATAGATTCTAGGTAGGTCTCTTTTCCGTATTCTAATTTCTCTAAGGAAAACATTGATATTTTCCCCCTATTGTTTCTAGATCATGCCACTAGGTCTAGGGAGTTCATTTTTATCGGCAAAAGTGAATTTGCCCTTATAACAATCTTGTTAGCTTCCTTACTTCTAATTAGTGAGAAATTTTAGCTTCCACTAGATCTTCATGATGAAATTTTGGAGACATGAATATTTCTACATTATCTGCAAATGTAACTAAAAGCTTCTTCTAGAGTTCTCTGATGCATTATATGTAGACAACGGTCAAGGAGGACCCTCTTCTTAACTTTTAGTGAGTTAATTCTAATTACTTAATTGTAGATGACTATAAGACCCCCCTTAATTTAGATCTCCATGAAAATACTTAATTTACAAATCCCAATAATATTATATACTAACACCCCATAAATCATATAACTAACTTGCCATTAATAAATACTATTAAACCTGTCATCTTCTAAACAATAAGTAGAAATCAAACTTGACTGCAAACTTGGTACAAAAGTGGATTGTAGAGCTATGTACACTTGTCATATTCTTCATTATCATTAATAGTAGAGATCCTTGTTGTCTTTGACCTTGGGTTTCTTCGGAACCTCTTTCTTCTTCAGTTGTTAATACTTCATGTTTTTCCTTCCTTTTATTGCTCTTATTGTTCTTAGGGCTCTTGGGACAATCTCTATTGATATGTCCATTTCATGACAACCATAACATTGAACTTTGGACATATCCTTGTTTCTATGAGACTTTTTGAAATTCTTTATGTGTTGAGATCCAAACTTTCCAAAATTCTTTCTCGATCTGACTATGTTGACGCATGGGGGCTTCACTCAATGAACCTTTAACATATCATGTGAATTTGTGGCATACTAAACAATACCCTTAATTTGTCTACATATTCGAAAATATGATCCAGGTGGATATTGGTGGCCACCCACCTATTCCACTTGGACCCTCATCGTTTTTTCTTTCATTTTCCTTACTTATAGTACAACTTACTATTTTTGGTATTTTTTTTTCAGATCCTAAACTTTTGGAGCCATTTTGATGGCCTAAAACACATTTTTTTGCAAAACGGAGAGATTGGAAAAGTACATGATTAGCTTTTTAGACTTTTTTCGGCCTCCTCTTGGAGAGTTTTGAAATGAGGTATTACGATAGTAAAACGAATATCATATGCCAAAGTTATGAACCCGAGAAGTTGATGTTCCAACTAACCCCAACCGGGCCCACAAACCTTTAGCACTTCAACTCCTCGGGATAGGCTTTTGGATATTTAGGGTTTCCCATTCTTTCTTAATGATAAAATCTCTCTGCACCTCATTGTCACATAGTTCAGAAGACATGTAGCCACCACATCGCTTCTTAGAGATAAGCTACCATTGCTCGAACTAGTTTGTTTCCTTTCTACATGTAACAATTTTTAGTACTTTGTTATTAATGAATTAAAGTTTTTTTTTCACTGTAGCTATGTGTTTCTATTTATGTCTATATTTCATTTTGTTCCTGCATAAATCTAGATCAGTGGTATTGGAGAGGACTTCTCTTTCTTTGATTTTCCATGCATGTCCCCAATGAGGTCAGGGTATAAGAAGTTGGGACTTAAATTGGTTGAACCCTTGCAAGACCATCCCCGCTGACACTGATGACCTCCCATTGGGGAAGAAAAGAGAAACAAAACGACAAAAGAATGAGATGATGTATAACATTTCCTAGATCCTTCTATGGATGCCAACAGGTGAAACATCTTCATCCAACAACCATTTCAGAGGTGCCATCGCCTTCAAGGTACAAGTTAACTTTGACATCCCTATATTTGATGGTCAAATAGATGCAAATGTCGTAGATAAATTGGTAAATATGCTATAAGGATAGTTTTCCGTTCATGATTTTTACGATAGGGAAAATATTAATTTTTCTCTCCTCAAATCCACCCTCCACATCAAGGACTAGCAGGAAACCTACTGTGAGTAGAAGGATGAGAGGGAACCCTCAATATTTTTAGCTGCACCAACTTAGAATTCCTTTTGAGACTCTACCAAGGAATATTATTACCCTGTCGAGAGATATGAATATAAGTACATAAAATGGACCACACTGCGGCAGGGAAGGGACCAAGATGTGCCAAAGTTCATAAATAATTTTCATAGCCTTTGCAGGAAGTTGGGTATCAAGGGTTTTGGGCGATATCTCATACTCAAGTACTGCGACTGTCTACACAAATACATCTAGGAAGATATGGAGTTCCTGGACATCTCCTTGCTCGACACCACATACTGATATGATATCAATATCGAATATAAATTCGTACAAAAGAATTGAAACTTTTTATTTGTGAATCTGAAACAAGGAAAAGGCACCCCAAAATGAAAAACAAAGGGAATAGCCAAGGAAGGGTAATGTAGGACAACCCATCGAAGCCGCAAGAAAATAATAACACCACGAAGATGAAGAAGAACATAGATAAGTGGTGTGAGTTCCACAAGAGCCCCACTCACAACAAAAGTGAGTGTCATGCCAAGTAGTCACTAGTGGTCAAGCTAGAGGCTTCAGATTCAGATGTCTGTTCTCACTTTGAGTTAGACCTCGATAAGGGTAATGAAAAATGGAAAAATATTATTAATGCAGATCCCAGTTTCATTGTTTCCACCTCCAAGGTCCAAAAGATTGAGTGCGGAAACCCAAAGGAAGGGGAGAATCTCTTCCACTCACATATGTGGGAGAAGGATTTGTCGTTGCAGTTCATTGTTGACATCAGGAGCCAAAAGAACCTCATCTCAATAGAATTTATTAAGTGGCTAGGCCTATTGACCACATCACACCCATAGCCATACACCATTGGGTGGCTCCACGAAGGACGAGATCTTCACATCAGCTAACAATGCCACCTTCCTTACAACATCAAACCCTTCACAGATGAGGTATTGTGTGATGTTTCTCCTCTTGAAGTTTGTGATGTATTATTAGGCCAACCATACTTGTCAAAGCACCATGCTATGTATGAGTCTAGGCATCACATTATTATTTTTACTTTGGGAAATAATTTATACATGACACGGGAGGTAGCCCTTCCTATCACCATCTACTTAATATTTGCTAAGAAATGTAGTAAGATCATCTACCAGAGTATGAAATTTTCTTTCTTTCTAATTCACTCTCAAAATAAGGGGAATATCGTGGCCACATCCATGGTCCCCAGAAAGGGTTACTCCACACAATAGAGGCAGTTATATAAGGTCATGGAAGAATATAGTGAAATCTTCTCCTCACCCACATGGGTGCCCTTGCACTGCTAGGTCAAGCATTCAATCGATATCACTCCTGGAGCACCTCTACTATTGGCTGATATACTGCCACTCCATTCTTGAAAATGAAGAGGTCAAACAATAGATCCAAGATTTGTTGCAAAAAGGGCACATCCGAGCAAGTTCCTCACCTTGTGGGAGCCGGATTGCACTTGTACAAAAGAATGATGGGATCTAGAGGCTCTGCATTGATTATCGGGAACTAAAAAAATCACTGTCAAGAATAGGTATCCAATCCCAGATTGATGACCTTATAGACTAGCTCCAGGGGCCCAAGTATTTTAGCAAGATTGATTTGAAATCTAGCTATCAACAAGTACCAAAAGAGCCCACAGATGTATGGAAGACCACCATCAAATTCAAGGAAGGCCTTTTTGAATGATTGGTCATGCCTTTTGGGTTGAAAAATTCCCCTTCAACTTTTATGAGGCTGATGGATGACATCTTATGACCCTTCACCAACTCATTCGTGGTTTTTTATTTGGACAACATCCTCATCTTCAACAAGAGTTGGGAATAGTAGTTGCAACACATCTGGCAGGTCCTTTAGACATTATGCAACAAAAAAATTGTGCCAACTTGGAGAAATGCACATTTGGCATGTTCCATGTCTAATGTTTGGGTTACATCATAGATGAGTAAGGAGTGCATGTGGATCTAGATAAGATTTAAGTCATTCGGGATTGGATATCCTTGACCACGCTAATAGAAGTTCACAACTTTTTGGGCCGTACGAATTTTTATCAGAGGTTCATGTTGGGATTCTCCCATATCACTTGGCCTTTGAGTCAAATCACCAAGGGCGGAGCGAAAGAAAATATTTCCTAGTAGGATTCCCAACAAAAGGCGTTCGTTGAGCTAAAGGAATTCCTCTTCTCTGCATGAGTACTCACATTTCTAGACCTGCAAAAACTGTTTGAAATTGAGATAGACACCTCCGACTATGCTATTGATGAAATCCTCACCTAGCAAGGGCATATGATGGCCTATCATAGTGAGACACTTTTCGATACAATTCAGGAGTACCCCGCCTATGGTAAAGATATGTATTCTACCGTGTAGGCTTTTTGACAAATGGAAACATTACATTATGGGGAAGGAGACAATCATCCACACTAATCATTGACCTCTTTAGTTTATACAAACATAAGGGAAGTTGTAAAATGATTTCCATCAAAATTGGTCTACATATCTACAACAATTCCACTTGAACATTAAATACAAAAATGGAAGAACCAATCATGTTGCAGATTGCCTCAGTCAGCCCCTAGTTGCAGCACTGAATATTATTCTCAACTCTTATGGCAATCAGACCTTTGGATGGTCACAAATGTACATAAAGGATCGAGAGTTTGCCACCACTTAAGAAATTCTAGTGGATGGTAAGAAAGTTTCAAATTTCCATTTATAAGGAACATTATTATGCTACCTTGGCCATCTTTATGTTCCTTTAAGAGAGCATGCCAAGATGATTTGGGAAGAACACTACAGTCGGGTCACAAGACACTTTGGTGTGGAGAAAACTATGGTCATATTACAAAATTATTTTTATTGGTCCAAACTCTGATAGAATTTTGGAAAATATATCAAATCTTTCATTACCTGTGCCATCACCAAGCCAACTATAAAGAAGCAAAGCCTATACACTATGCCTACTCCTAGATAGCTCTGGGAATCTGTCTCCATGGACTATCTGTTTGGCCTTCCCCCTACCAAGCATGGTAATGACTATCTATTTGTGGTCGTGGACAGATTCTCTAAGGTGGCTATATTGGTGGCCTATAATAAGATTAAAACAACAGAGGACATTTCCAAAATCTTCTTTGAACAAGTGTGGGTACATTCTCGGATCCCACAGACCATTATATCAAATCAGGATAGAAAGTATTTTATCACATTCTGGTTGAGCCTCTAGACACTATTGGACACCAAGATCACCAAGTTGACAACATTCCATCCCTAGATTGATGGTCATGCAAAGTGTTAGCCTCCTGCTGCAGCAGGTTACTCATATTTCATGATTGACATTTTTACAGGCCAAATATGTCATAATTTGCATGCTTTAATGCTCCATATTTGCTAAACAGTCACCAAAGAAAGAGGCCATGAAAGAATGCTACTCAAAGTTCATCTACTGCATTCCAATTTTGAAGAGTCATTCCAGTTTTGTAGAATTTTCAGCTAAAGGGAGGTCCAAACAGCCTAATCTTGGTCTCCCTAGGTTTCAATTTCCTGTTTTAGAATATAGAGAATGAAAATCTATCCAAACAGCTTAATCTTGGCAGATTCTTAGATAGGTAGAGAATCAAAGGAGCCCAACTGCTTAATCTGGGCCCTTGGAAGAAATAAGGGTAGTTTGTAGATAGGAAGGCATAAAAAGAAAAAATTGAAATGCTGGGTCCGCAAGTCTAAGTGCACCCAAACCAAAAGAAGAAAAAATGTTAGGTAAGTAGGCTGGGTAAGTAGTTTTGAGGTTGCAGAATCTTGATTCCTGATCAATCTTATGTTTTCAAAGTATCATCTCTACTCAGGTTATAGTCATCAGGCAGTTTCATGTGGAGGAGCTCAAATCAGGCATAACTAACTTCCCTTTCTTCCTCTTCCCTAAATCATTGACTAATTTCCCCAAAACAGGTCAAGATCTACTTGATATCTCTTAGTTTCATCATTTTCCATGTCATTTACCTTGGCGAGGATCTGCTTCACTCAAGGAGGGTCCATATTTTCTCTACAAAGCTCTATCTCCCCTTTGAAGCCTAAAATCTCTGAAACTTAGCGCTTTTTCTGTCATTTCCATATTAACTACTGAAATTATTATTTAACTCCCTATATTTCTCCCCATCCCCCTACTAAAATTATGTAAATAATCCTCTTCTGTAAATATCCCTTCCTCCTGGTTGAAATATAACCATAAGTGCTTCTCTGGGAATTACTAAGTCACCTGGACTTTAGTAAGAACCCTCTTTTTGCATGAATTCCCATTCCCAGGTGTTTGGACCCCTTCCAAAACACAAAGGACCCCTTTCCTAATGCAACCCCCCCCCCCCGCGCATTTCCTTTGGAATTTATTAATGTTTGTTTAATAAATTACCAAGCACCTAAACCCATTAACCTGTTTCCTAAAGTCTAAAACCCACCCGCGACATGGAAAAATTAAAACTTTAAAGCGTGCGCTCTTTTATTAAATCCCGTGCACATTCATCTCCCATCCACCATCAGATCGCCTCCCCCAGATCTGACGGCCCTTGTTCATATCGGGCACCCTATTGTAGTGGTAGGTTACCACCCGATGTCCGACGGTTTTACCGTCGTACACTGGGACAGGTGGCGGCCTCCCATTGCATCGGGCTGCCCCTGACAGAAACCACCTCCGTACCAAAGGCAGTCCGATGCACAGGCCAAAACCGCCCTCCCCTCACGTAACAGGACTGCCGCGTCACCCTGCCACGTTGCCTCCACATCACCTCACACTGCCTGTGCCCAGCCCACGTCACCATGCCGCGTGTCACTGCCACGTCACCTCGTCTCACTGCCACGTCACCTTGATGATGTCAGCATGCTGATGTCATATCCATACCAGATGGTACCACTGCTGACGTCATCCGCCGTACCGCTGATGTCATGCTGATGTCAGCAGCCAAAAAACAGAAAATTTGCACAAGCACGAAAGTCGAGCTTCCGAGCTTCGGAATGAAAAACGGAGGCAGTTTTCGATACACGATAAGCGCAAAGCGCTAATGGCACATCGCTATGGGAAATGAGCCATATTGGGGAATCTTTAGGGAATATTTTGATCCCTTGGCCCTTTTTGCATCGAAAAGGCCCGAAAAAGCCCAATTTTGCCAATTTAAATGTATTTGAAGACAGAGAGAGACCAGGAACAGAGATTAAAGAGTATCAGATCAAATATGCAGATAAAATTCCTGTCAAAGAGTATCAGGGAGCAGCGGAGACTATCAATGTAGTGGAAAAATGTATCAGAGGATATTTTCTCAGGGCTCGAGGCAAATCCAACATTAAAAGGAAGGCTCTGAAAGTCAAGAAGCAGTTAAGGAACCATTGAAAGCTCACTAGCACAAATGACTGCACATTAAACTCACAGAAGATCAGTGGACCAGAACTCAATGTACAGTTATGACAGAACCATTGCACCAAGTCACACAGGACACCCCATCAACTCAACTTGATCCAGCGGCCTCTGGCGCAGCCCAAAGGACTTTCTTGCATTTAATTCCAGCAACAATTAGGTTTTAAAAAAAAAAAAGCTTTTCCTGCAGACCTGTTTAGGTTGGTTGTAATAAATGACTTCAGATATTTTGCTTATATATACCACCCTGAAAAATGGAGTAGGGGTTGGTTGGTTGATTAGTTGCTTGATCTTTGGTATTTTGATATTTTTCTCAAGCAGAGACTCGCACTGTAACTGTGATACTTTCTTTAATCAAAGACTGTTGAAAGCATGGATTCTGAAACTGTCTGCTGTGTTTAATTGGCCGAGGAGTGACTGTGGAATTCTTGTGCTTCTACATGGTTCAATAAGTGTTTCTTAACTCTGTTAGTCTTTTTCATGTTTGTTTTATCATCAATCCACCATCTAAATTGCAGAAAAGAAGAATAGTTTAAGATTTGCTTAGCTACACCCTAGGCTCAATTTCTGTAATTTCTTCATGTTTGCATCAGGAATAGTTATGAACATGCATACTTAAATGATCTTGTTTATGTTGTTTCTTTCACTTATGAATGATAGTTTAGGAATTCTTAACTGCTCCTAGACAACCATTCATTCACTTCTCCTCCCTGTCAGTTTTGATGAAAGATTCTTAGTTTCCTTTCATCTCTGACCATCATTCCATCCTTTCAGCAAATTGATAATTGTCTCATGTGTGGCTATCCCGCTCCATAATCCTCTTGTGACCAAGAAAACGCAACAGCAAGCCTTAATCCATGACTCCATGCCCAATGGTTTGAAACTTATCACACTTTACCTTGCCTCTCTACTTTGAATTTTCTTTCATACAAGCATCTTCCATCCAAACAAAAAATCAAAACCCCTGAACCCAACAACTAGCCTAAAATCATCATCCAAAAATCTAAATCATTAAGAGAGAGCCCTCTCTGATTGCAGGTGGGCTAGAACTTGCAATCCAAAGATTGGTTTGTGGTTACCTCGGCCGTATCCCTTCAGGAGCCTAGGGACAACCTGAGTGATAACATAATGGCGACTCCACTGGGGGCTTCCTCAGATAATCTCACTAAACCAGTCTGCAGCTCCACAAAGGAAGAACCAACCTTTAAAAGTCTCGGTCGACCTGTGTTTTTAGAAACAATTTCCCAGAAAACAAGTTAGAAGTTGGCTCCTAAAAAGAAAACGCGTCATACAAGATCAAACCCTGATCCTAATCGCCCAACTACTTTTGAAAATCCGAATTTAATCCGTAAGATCATTAGAAAACAAAAGCAACAAGAATATCCAACTGCTTTGAGTCCTGAAACAGTTCAGCCAAGCGGTGTTCCAACCCTTGTCAAAGTCCTATTTCGGTCAACCCCAATTTCCCCTGGTTCATCACCCGCTTCTCCAAGCAGCTCTTCTACAACTCCATCCTATACTCCTACTACCACTACTACTCCTTCTACCCCAGTTGTTCCTGTTATCCCAGTTGCCCCAGTTTTTCCACTTATCCCCATTAATATGGCTAATAGATATGCGCCCTTACAGCTGCCTGCTAATCCCGGGGCTATGCCTCAGGACTACCAGACAAAAATTACCTATTTTGATGGCACAAACTCTTGCACCGCCCTACAACATACAAAGAAAATGCAGGATTACTTTGAGAGTTATGAGATCGATGATGATAGTGTGAGAATGAAGATTTTTGTTCAAAGTTTGACCGGTGATGTCAGAACCTGGTTTAGGGCACTTACACCCAATTCCATATTAAACCCTGAACCCTTATACCAGACATTTATTAACAGATGGGAGAAAAATAAAGATCCCCTACACATACTATCTGAGTATGATACTATCAAAAGAGGACCTCTGGAAACGGTTTTGGATTACTGTGCGAGGTTTAATAATGTTTACAATGCAATACCACAAAATTTAAGACCTCCACCTCATCTTGCTTTGTACAAATTCCCTGATGGCTTTGATGCTGAGATGGCATATCAGTTAAGGGAAAGAGCCCTTCAAAGCCTCGCAGAGATGCAAGATGTTGCTGTTAGTGTGGAGGCAAATCTAATTGCCAAAACAAATAGAGCCAGAACTGAGAGAAGAACCACCTTCAAGGAAGAACCCTCAGCCTTTGATCAGAAGCTAGATGCTATTATTAGTGGCATCCACAGGCTGGGAGACAGAGTAGACAATGTCGAGAGGAAAACTTCATGGGAAGGTCAACACTCGAATGCCATAAGGAACCCAGACTTCAGAAAAACTCAAAACACAGGGCCAGTCCCGACCATGATATTAGGCCTCCTTTCCAAGAAAACTATGCAGAGGCATCTACATCCAGTGAGCCCACAGATGGGACTCATATGAACCTGATAGATTCAGAAAATGAATAGCAAATCTTTCTCACTGAAGAGGACCGAGACTTCCCTGATGTAAAACAATTTCAGACCAAGTCGGGAGAGTCTTTCGATTTCAAACAAGGTTATGATTCTACTGTGTATGAAGTACACAAAAAATATAAGTTGAGAACAACGACCATTGATGTCCCTGCATCTAGCAGAACAAAAGATAGTAAACAACCCAACAAAATTAAAGACAATGTCACCATAACAATACCGGCTGATAGCTATGTCCCAAACCCGCATCAGGTAACTGTGGAGGATATAACAGACACACAACCTCCTATTGATCAGCCTCTACCTCCTTCTTCCCCAAAAGAAAATCTGAACGGTACTCTAAAAAATCCTCCCAAAGCAGAAATACCACAAACTTTCATTCATCATAACGCTCAAATTCCAAAAGAAAACATAGAGAGTATGCCTGAAAAAGAGAAATCTGCTGCTATCAACACCAAGAACCCATTGGAAAAACCATTTAGTTTAGAAGCAGAGATTGGAAAACTCAAGATATCCATTCCCCTCTCAGAACTTGCCAAAATGATGTATTATAGGCAAAAAATTCAAAGGTCACTTCAACTACCAGAGGTCAGGGATGATGTAAACTTTTAGACGATACCCCTGAGCTGCTGTTTGGTCCAGAAGTTAACGGAAAAAAAACATATGGACCTGTTCCACCCTTTTATGTCAGTCTGCACATACATGACAAAATATTGCATAATGCTATGTTTGACTCAGGTGCCTCACATAACCTTATGCCCAAAGCTGTAATGGAAAGGTTGAACCTTGATGTCACAAGTCCAGACAAAGATCTATATTCCTTTGACTCAAGTCAAGTCAAATTTCTAGGCTTGATTAAAGACCTTTGTGTGTCTCTTGTCCAATTCCCCAACAAGACAATCCTAATGGACGTAGTAGTTGCTGACATTCCCACAAAGTATGGCATGCTCCTATCAAGATCATGGGTAGAAAAATTGCAAGGATCCCTTCAACTTGACCTCTCTGATGCCACTATATCTGTCTTTGGGCAACCAAAGAGACTGTATAAAGAAACACTAATGAAGTATGTGGTAAGCAGTGAGGAAAAGCCCCAAAATTTTCCCATTTACTCAATCCATTCTGATATGGATTCTTTTATTTTGTTTAATGATAACACCAGTCCTCCAATTGATGATAAGCCGTTAACTTTGGAACAAGAAACATACATCAATGAGGGATCGGTCGCCAATACCCATGAAATTGTCTCAATAGTCAAAGCAACCAGCAAACAGCAAGAAGAACATCCCGGAACAAAAATTGTAAGTCTGCCCAATCCTCAAATAATTGAAACTCCCAATACAAACCTCAAACAAGAAAACACATGGTATTTAGAGTTTGATGGTTCTGTCAACAAGTTAGGAGCAGGGGCAGGAGTATGGATTTACAATACACATGATAATCACGCAGAAGGCCATGCCTATAGATTAAATTTCAGATGTACAAGCAACATGGCAGAGTATGAAGCTCTTATCTTAGGCCTTAAACTGCTCAAAGTCCTAGGAGCTACAAAAGTGTCCACCCTTGGTGACTCCGATTTGATTATACAACAAATGCAAGGTAACTTTGTTACTAATAACAGTAGAATGAGAGCTTACAGGGCTACGACCACCGAAATACTCAATTCTTTCAATGAATTCAAGCTTGCCAAAATTTCAAGAGATCATAATATTCATGCCCACAGTCTAGCAACTTTTGCTAGCACATGCAAGCTTTCCTTTGAACCAAATCACCATTTCACAGCTGAAATAAAACACAGACCTTCGGTCCCTAACAACGTTAAGGATTGGCAGGTGTTTCAAAATGATGCCCAAATTAACAATTTCCTCACTCTTGAGGGCGAATTTTCCAAAACAAACATTGACATGGATGCCATGAACGATTCCCGACATCTAACAGAAGAAAATTAGTAGGCTCTAACAGCTGCAACAGCTAAACAAATCCTTAACCCAACTGTGTTTGACAACGCAAACATAGAGCAGTTGAAACAAATGTGTTTAGAGGAAACAGCCAAAGCAAAGGATGAGTTTATTGATCTAAAGAGTAATTTTCTGCCTGCCGGCCTTACTCCATTAGAAGACATGCTTGATGACAATGATGTGCCCAAAAAGCCAAAAATGGAGCCTCCAAATGATGCTATAGAAGAACACAACATAGGAACAACAGAGTAGCCCAGAATGATTAAGTTATCCAAAAATCTGCCCCCTGATCAAAAACCGAAATACATGGATTTGTTCAAAGAATTCCAAGATGTATTTGCTTGGAGTTATGAGGACTTGAAGTCCTATGACACCTCAGTGATCCAACATACCATCCCCTTAAAACCAAATCAAAAACCGTTCAAACAGAAACATAGAAGAATCAACCCCATGCTTCTTCCCCATATTGAAAAAGAAATAAAGAGAATGTTTGAAGCAGGTATCATTGCACCCATTAGATTCTCTGAATGGGTATCTAATTTAGTTCCCACTAGGAAAAAAATAAGAGAGATAAGACTGTGCGTAGACTTGAGAAATTTAAACCAGGTCTCTCTAAAAGACCACTACCCTTTGCCCAAAATGGACCATATCTTACAAAGAGTAGTGGGTTCCTCTAGAATTTCTTTACTGGATGGATTTTCAGGATTTAATCAGATACTTGTTCACCCGGATGACCAAGACAAGACAGCCTTTACCACACCATGGGGAACATTCAAGTACGTTAAAATGCCTTTCGGGCTTAAAAACGCTGGTGCAACCTTTCAAAGGGCAATGGATATTGTATTTTCCAAGGAGATACATGATTTCCTTGTTGTTTACCTTGATGATCTAACCCCGTTCTCCAAATCTGACCAAGAGCACCTTAAGCACTTAAGGCAAATTTTCATGACATGCAGGAAATATGGAATTTCCTTGAATCCCAAGAAGACCCTGTTTTCCCTTGAGGAAGGCAAGCTTCTAGGGCATATCATATCAAAAGATGGGATTAGAATTGATCCTGAAAGAA
>APFE030424415.1:6797-61883 GCA_000404065.3 Pinus taeda
TTTGAGTTTGGCGGGATGGTTGATCTATTCAGGCAGTGTTGGCATGCGAAGCGCAAGAGGTTTAGAACATTGGGCATGGAGTCAAGGATGTGGACTGAAGATATGTTTTCTTTGGCAAAGAAGGGACTACAGAGCAGGATAGCTACACAAGGAATAATATCAGGTTTGAATGAGGATGAAACGGATGTAAGGGAATGAAAGACAGCTAAGTAGTTTTCATTCATGCTAACAGAGGGAACGTGACTGAATATTCTATAGGAGCAATTAAGAAATTCCTACAACAATATTCATATACGGAGGAAACTAGTGCAAATATGAGCCTAAGAGGAATTCATATTTATAGGCTAATTTAGAAGGAAAACATAGAGAAAAAGCAGGAATTGAGGGCAGAGCACAGCTAAGTGACATCTGAACTATTCTTTCTTCCTGCAAGTTTAGATCATGACACAGATACGATATAGCAAACATAGCAACTGTAGAAAGAGATGAGGAAAACTTATTAGTCCATGAAGAAGCACGAGAATTCTGTAATCTTATTCTTCAGCCATCGAATCCACATTTAGACAGTCCAAACACAAATGTTCCAGCAAGCTCTGTTTATTAAATCTCTTAGAGCGTACATAGCAAGTCTCAAAATGAGATTATCGATCAAAACACCTCTCACCCTTTGAACAACGAACAAAGTGGCTTAAATAGGCAAAATATCTGTTACAAACAGATCTCAGATAGATCTGATGGAGTCACTTCTTCTATCCTAATCTGTACTGAAGTAAATGCAAAAATATCTATTTAAGCTGCGCTGGAGGCAACAACATCAGAATTGAGTTTATGGGTCATTTCTTGTGATGCGTTGGCTATTTGGCCATAACTCTGCAATAACTGCGCATGAATCCTTTAGGCGGTTCCATAGATTTAAAAATAATTTTTGCCTTTTTAGATTGTGGCGGTGGCTGTCCCTTCAGCTTGATGAGTTGCCCTTCACATCCAGAAGGACTTAGGCTGCTGAGGTTCAGGCGGTGCTGAGGGGACTTGTCGAAATTCACCGAACGCTTTCATTTTTATTGGATCCGATCATCTCAGCTACACCACAAAACTGGCCGCTTGCATTAACAGAAAAACAATAATACTGGACAGTTTCCTATATTTCCTCCTCAGAAGCATCCTTACTGATGCCAAGCCGCTTGTGTGGACATCAATGAATCCATATTCTACATACAAAAAAGTGAATCATGGCTTTATAGGCTAGATAAAGTCGGCCATTGTTCAGAAGGAAAGTCCTCGCACACAACAAAACCTGTGCTTTTGGTTCAAGATGGAGAGGATCCTGGTTCACCAGAATGGCTAGGTGGAGTAATAGGCCTTATGGTGTTCATGGAGACCTGTTTTCCTGATGACCTCATCTTGTGCTTTGCATAGCGTGCTCACAAGGCAGGGCCAATCTTCTCGTTGTATTTGATCATAAGAAAGAAGATCGGTAGATCTTCAACGACATTCCAACACGAACCATAACCTTTGCCAGAAATCCTTGATATTCGCCAATATGTCCCTGAGAATAATAACGTATGCAAAGAATCGAAACAATCTTCAAGCAAACTGACATTAATTTAACAGAGCTGCAGGTCTCGGTCACAAAATTCACCAATGTGTTATTGAAAATTGTTAGGTATGCTAAGAATTGAAACAATATTCTGGGAAATTGACACGGAATGCTCATGAAGCTCACTCCCCGTGCTTGTAAGAACAGCAGCAAGCCCATTACCAACATTGATAACTTTGCCATCAACCCATGCTAGCTCACTGTCCTCAACCCATACTGTCATCCCCGCAATGATGTTCCTTTCACTTGCCATGAGAGTAAGCCGGAAACGACTGCGCATAAACCGGCTATGTCGATTGATGGGATTCTAACTATTGACTCCTTCAATTGACATTGATTCAAATAAAAATCATTGAGAATATGATGACCAAGTCCAATCATTTGGACCGATTTGTATTGATTTCAAACACATTTTTTAAGATATATTCACCACTGATTTTGGGCATTCCTTCATTCTGCAGTTTGAAATCTATTGCAAGCAAGTCGTTCTTGTATTGGCCCTGCAATGCCTTCCAGGAAATAGACTCTGACTCCCTCTGCGCAACAAAAATATGAAGATCATCTTTACCAACCTGTTTTAAATTATCATTCTCTACAGATTTTTGCCTGTCTGAAATAGAACCCCCTCTTACTTTTGCTCTTGAGACTATAGATTCATCAGGTTTTTGTACCCTTTCAAACATCTTTAATGCACGAGGGCTGCCATCTTCTCTTTCAACAACAAACACGTCATCCTCATAAATTGCCTTCAATGCCAGCACCTTTGGATTTGGTTGACCACAGTTTGGACATGGTCGACCAAGATGAGGCCAAAGTTCCACTCGAGCTTGCTGTGCAAGTTGGCGATCATTCATAGCTCTCTCCCAGTTTTGAATATCTTGTTGCTCAAATAATATGCAATTTCCACCACTGAAGTGGTCATATCCATCCACTGCTTTGCTGCACCTATAACAAAAATACTGACCACAATTATAGCAAGTCATCTTGTTGCAGCCCTCTGTTTTGGAGATGGCCATCTTGCATGATGGACATTGTTTTGCATCATGTAGTATCTGCTTCATACTAAGCAGTTCATTAATTAAGTCATGCTCCCTTTTTCTCTGCTCGGAGCCCATCTGAACTGAATTTTGGCGCTCCTGCAAAATACAAAGCCGCATCTCTGGGGTCATACAAGTTTGCCCTACATGTCGTTGCTCTTTGCAGAGACTACAAAAACTGTAGAAGCACTTGGCGCATTGTGCATGATGATCTTCATCCTCTAAACATACTGACTCACAGCGAGGGCAGTATACAACATCCATCATTGAATCTAATGTCTTCTGCAACAGCAAGGATTCCCATCTTTCAAATGCCTCATCCCCAAGAAGTTTCTTCAGTAGGCTAGGGGGAATAGAAACTTCATACTTAGGATCTGGACAATTGAGCTTGTTGATGGTACCATCCTTCACATGAACATGTGAATATGTTTCCATACACTTCCAGCAGAAGATATGTTGGCATCGTAATTTGACAAACTCAGTCCCTGGATATTCATTGAAGCATATAGGACACACATGCAAAGTACTACAGAATAGTTGATTTTTTTTTTCATCATTGTATTGCATCGGCCGAGGAATATCAACATCTGGAGATGAAAACACAGAAATCACTCGCCAATCTATTTTGCCCTGCACATTGAATGGATCTAGCAATATCTCATGTTGAAATCCCAGGTGTGAAAGACATGAACTGTGGAGCCATTCTGCCCATTTATATAGTACAACTTGGCCTGAGTCTCCAGCCCAAATGCTATCTAAGCTATTGCAGAGCTTAGAAATACTATCAGAGTCCAACCAGTAGGCCAAAATCGTAAATTGTGGGGGCATATAGCACGGATATGATTTAGGTAGAACACATGTCAATGCAATAGGAAGAAGGTGCTGAACATTGAATGTGTAAACATTTCCCACCAGAACATCTTTTGAGGAAGACCTGCTATTGTTTCCACTGAGTTTACATATACTGGAAGCCGATGGCAGCCTCACAGTAATAGCAATATTCTTAGGAATTTCAACATGTATAATATGAGATCTTGAACGCCCTTTTCTCCTTTTACTTTCTGAATTGCCCTTCTTCACTTGTACTAATAGAAACTTCTTGACTCTCCCGAGGTTCCAACTCCTCCCGTTCAAGGTCTTCTTCATCACCATCTTCATATGTTGACTTGTACCAAGAAGTTTCTTGATCAAATCCAACTACTTCACCCATGTACTGCCTATTTCCAAACCTTTTTCTAACTTTCTGACCAATAAATACATCTCCACCACTATTTTCATCGGGAGTTTGTATTGCATCTTGCTCTTGCTTTAAATCAGAACCTAGTTCTTCATCTGGAACACTCTCAGGCTCCATTGAAGGAAACTTATCTGTGGAAGCCCGATTTTTATTAGAATCCAATGAAGTTATCCCAGATACGGTATCCAAATGGCCCAGTGTTCTGGGAGAAAATTTTGACTTATCTGAAGACTCTATATCTGTAACAGGAGCAGTGTCTCCCCCACATGGCCTAGTGATATCATGCACACCATCAATTAACCTAATCATATGTCCAGCATCCACTGGTGATTTAACATCCTTGACAGAGTCAAAATCAGTTTTACTTTTTTATTTTATTTTTTGTTTTCAAGCATGCTCTGATCAGAAGCAGGATGCCTTATGCCAGTATCCAATGCCGCTCCAGCAGAAGGATCATCCCCAGTGATTGGTCCAACATGGATGTATCTCTGAAGCACATCATCTGCAGCATCTACAGAAGAACTGGAGACCACACGGGTGTTTGTTATCCCATTAGATGTATATTCTGCATCTTTAGACATTGGAGATATCTTCACTTCGGACAAGAATTTAGTATTTTCATGTCGTTTAGGACTCACCACATTTGCGGCATTGGAAGTCAAATTTGTCTCAAAAACAGGGCTGGAAATAGAGACAGTATTGGTAGACCCTAAATGGTTCCTTGTGTTTGAAACATCAACAGAGGAGTTCTCAACAATTACAATGGGTCCATTGTTGCTAGATATTCTTTCAGCATCTTTGTCTATTATGTCAGTAATTTTTGTAGCTGGACCATCTTGACCTGGAGTCTTCCAAGTAGTCTGTATGTAATTGTTACCCCCAACTTCAACCGGCTGAACATCAATATCAACATCTGCAGATGCTAACACTTCATTTCTAATATTTGATTTAGCACCCATAGGAAGAGTGTAAGCTACATCCTTATTACTTCCAGTAGTAAATTCAGCACCAGAAGGTAGACTTTGAACTAAAGTAGGTCCAGTTCTGGCTATTGAAATTTCTGAGTTTCAACTGTTTGGTTCTCATTAAAGTATCTCCAACACTGCCAAGCAGTCCTCAGGTTTTCTCCCTTGTTATGCCTGGGAGACCCTTCTATCTCTGATTTGCAATCTTTTGCTTGAACAAGACAGGGAAATGTACCTAAAAATGCTTGAGGTGAGGTAAGAGGACTTGCGTAGAGAAGTGGTTTCTCATCGACCAATCCTTGAGCTATAAAGTAATGTAACAATAAAATATGATGAGGGGTCTCAATGTCCTCCAAGAAGTTGAGTTATCAAAGCCCCATGCCATTTCACAGTTCATTCAGGTGCCATTATAACAGTCATAACAGCATGTCCATCCCTGTCTAGTTCTGCAATCTTCGATCTATTAGAAGATGATGCTCACGCCCAACTAGCAAGTGCCCATGCTGCCAATGGCACTGCAACATGTCTACTTTGCAAGTCATCCCAGAGTCCAGGATATTCAAAGTTTTCATTTGAAGCAACTTTCCTTTTAGCATTCATAGTATTTTTGGATGCAGCCTTACTAAGGCCAATGAGATCAGTCAATAGTAGTGTTAGCCATGCTTGAGAAATGTTTAATAGTGCCTGGTCCATGGTCCTCAAGAATACAAATGACTTTTGTGCCTGAGGATTTTGTGCCCTCTTTGCCTCAGTAGCAAATATGGAACATTGTTGCAAGCAAAGCATGACATATTTGGCCTGTAAATATGTCGATCACGAAAGGTGAATACCTACTATGAGCAGGAGGCTAACAAGTTCCAACATGAAATAAAGGAATGAGTAGTAAAATGGAACAATACAACATGCACGGGTCCTATAATAATTAGGATGAGGAATCAAACGGGAAGAAGTCAAAAGAAAATTCCCCTGAATTGATAGATACCACCCAGATCTTGAGAGATGAATTGAGAAGTTACAAGGAAGATAATGAAAATATTATTAGCACACAAGAAAGGAAATCAGAGGTCAATGAAATAATTTTACAGATATTATCAGATCTGCAAAGGAAAAGGTAACATGAGCTTGGTGCCAACTATCTAGGAAAGCATAATTCCAAGCAAAGCCCATCTTATATCTAGAAGTATGGATTGGAAACCCATAGGGAAAAATGCAGCATGTTAAGGAAAACGAATATGAAAGCAAGTGAAGACATAGTGAGGGGAGAAACCCCTCTCAACACTCCAAAAAGAGACTCAATCAACCATGACCAAATCTCTAGTGTTACAACTAGGAGACACCAGCAACAAAGGAAAAGTGAGAAGAACTTAATTTTGGAAGAGTTCAAGAAAGAAAATCTTCCTTCCTTTGATGGGGTAATTATGAATGTTGAAGAGGTAGAAGACTAGATGTTGGAATTGAAGAAACAATTTAGAGTCCATGACTGCTTTGAAAACATGAAAGCCAGAGTAGCCATATTTAGCTTGAAGGGAAACGTTGACATATGGTGGGAATATTTGAGAAATTTCAAGGGCATTCGAGAAAAGGAACTATTATGGAGAAAATTTTAGAAATATTTTTGTGAAAAGTACCTATATGAGAGGTACTATTATAAAAACATTAAGGAGTTCCATTAGCATAAGCTAGGTTAGCTTACCTTAGATTCTTATACCAAAATATTTTTGGAGCTATTGAGGCATGTACCATATATCAAGGATGAGAAGGTGAAGATCCAAAAATATCTCAGTGGGTGACTACATTCCTATCAAGATTGGACTGACATTCCTACTAAGATTGGACTGAGTTTTATGAGCCAAGGATGCTAGAGGACACCATCTGAAAGGCTAATTATTTCTATGATTAGTCTAAGCATAAGGCTGACTTCTAAACATTCTAAAAGGAGGGATGGAATTAGTTTGAAAGGAAAAGGACCAAAACCCTCAAGACAAAAGAAAGGAGGGAAAAATGATAAGTTCACCATTCCTACCAAGGGTGAATTTTAGTGAAATTTCACTTCTTCCAATAGAGACTAACTTGTTAAATCAATGAGAGAAGAGGTTGAGAAGCCCAAGAGAAGGCTATTATAATGTTGAGGACGTGGAGAGAACCAAAAGTAGAGGGAATTCCCTCTCTATCAAAAAAAGAAAAAAAGGCTATCTAATATGCAAGAGGAAATGACGATGAATGATGTAGCTCAAAGTGTCCCTCATATTTATGTACATTGGAAAATAGGCAAGAATATCATGAAGCCTTGGTGATCGAAATGGAAGACATGGTCACCAACCATCCTATTCCAATTTTAATTGATTTAGGTTCAAATTTTAGATATGTTTTTCCAAAAGTTGCAGAGATGTGAAATTTTCAAAGAAGGCTCCATGCAAAGCCATGGCTAGTCTAGCTAGCCACGAGAGCCAAAATGAAAGTGGCCGATTGGGAGGAATCCTACCACCTAGAGCTAGATGACATGCCCATAAAATTGACACTCAATTTACTTCCACGAGATTTATATGATGTGCTAATAGGCTCACTTGGAATCCATGAGCACTTGTGAGATTGACATCAAAGAAATGAAAAAGGAGTCATTGATACATGAGGAGAATTTCTAGCATGTCAAGGAATGCTTATATCAAGAACTAAGGGGAACAATGAACAAGAATTACAAGCTCACCAATGATGTTGTTGTTAAAAGATAGATGGTATATGCCTTATGTAACCCACTTGAAGAAACTCATAATGGATGAGTTTCATAGGAAACATTATTCACATAATCTTGGTTATCAGAATATGACATCAACCATAAAGAAATGCTATTGTTGGCTAAGAATGAAAAAGGAGATCGGTGAATACATTACTAGGTGCTTGTAATTCCAAAAAGTAAAATTAGAATGCAGGGACCTAGCATGATTGTTGCAACCAATTCCAATCCCTGAGTTGAAACATAAGTCATATTTATGGAATTCATTATATGATTTTCGAAAACATACAAAAAACATGACATAATTAAGGTGGTAGTGGACAAGTTAAGAAAGGAAATCCAATTTATAGTTATCAAGTCCACTGATAAAGCCATTGAGGTAACTTAGATTTTCAAGAAAGAAATATTTATATTGCATGGCATACCCAAGAAGATCATTTCAGATTGGGATGCCAAGTTCACGTCAAATTTTTAAAAGGAATTGATTGTTGGCCTTAGGAATAAACTATGTTTAAAAATACATACCATCCCCAGACTAATGGTCAAATAGAAAGGGTAAACTGAGTTTTGGAGGACATGTTGATGATGTATGTCATGCATCAGACAAAGAGGTGGGATGAATTCCTACCCTTAGTTGAGTTTGCATATAATAACGGGTATCAATAATCATTGAAGATGAGTCCTTTGATTGCACTGTAAGGCCAAAAAAACAACACTTCTATTAGCTAGGATGACCCAGTAAACATAATGGTTCTTAGACCTGACATGTTGAAGGAAATGGAGCATGGAGTGCTCAATATCAGACATAAATTGAAGGCTTCTTAGGATAGGAAAGATTTATGAAGATTAGTAATGAATGAAAAAATAATTCCAAGTGGGAGAGGATGTGTATCTCCATATTAGACCAAAGAAAAACTCACTGAAAGTGGGTTCTTGTGCTAAGTTAACACCCAGGTTTAGTGAAAATTTTCAGATTTTGGAAACAGTGGGACCAATGTCTTAGAGACTCACCTTACCACATATTGTGAAAGCACACAATGTATTTCACATTTATTTTCTTAAAAGGTATGTACATGACACTGATCATGTTGTTTATTGGTTTATGATATAGGTGGAATTTGAGGGAGAATTCCAACCAAAACCATTGTGCATATTGGAATTAAGATAGATCGCATTTTGGAATCGAGTAATAGAGTAGGTCAAGGTGTAATGGAATCACTTTGGACTAGATGAAGTAACCTAGTAGATGACATATCAATAAGGGAACTCTAATGTTTTTGTTTAATGTATAAATGAATGTAAGAGATGTAAATAGAAAGCTTAGCTTTATTTGTATTTCCGTTTTTAGAACACAGTGGATGGTGTTTCCTTAAGGGGGTGGGGTCTATAAAAACTCTTTTTCTACACTCCTAAGTATGTAAATAGAACAATGTACTACTAGCATGAGAGGCATGGATGACTGAAGCAAAAATTTGTGGACACTTGAAGAGTCAATGCGAATTTAATTATTGGCCTAAATGGAGGGAAAAACTAATCCAAAATTTGAGGGGAGGGAAGTTTAATGCCATGATCGAACAATACCAGCTTCTTTGATTTTTTGTAGCCATACCCAAATACATTAAATTCACAACACCACTTTCTAATGACCAACCACCGATGCTATAAAAAATGGAAGAGATGTAATTGGGTGAATGGGAACATGGTTACACCCATCCTCATCCCCCTTGAGGATTGAGGCCAAGGAATTGAGGTGTAACATCCCCCTTGTTGGCTTGTTGGGGCTTGAACCAGGCTTAGAGTTAATTAGCCAAACAAATCCCTATACTACTTGCCCTTTTGGAAATAGTCTGCGGAGAGTGGACTGAGGTCTCACTCGAAGTAGTATGGGCGGGGGGGTGCTGGAACCAGGTTTCTACACCCTTGAGATGTTTGAGGGGTTGATTCAGTCTAACTGTGAATAACTTCATGCAGGTTACTTCACACACTTCCCTGGCCTTTCTGCCCTAATATATTCTCCTTCGTGCAGCCCTAACCAGGGGCTGTGGGGTTTTCGGGCTAATGGAGTAATGATCTGCACTATTTCCCTAAGTCACACCCAAGAACTTACTTATCTTCTTATAACAGTTAGTTATCTTCACGTAAACATATGCCTTATATTATATTTACTTATTCAACACATTCATATGAGTTCACACAGTAAATAAACACTAAACTTGGGATTCATACCCAATACATAAACTAGGAAAAGATACACAGAAATATGGTAAAACTTCTCTTTTATTAATTCTTCCCATGGTTACAGAGTTGACCTGCCCTATGCACTCAGCTGCAGGGGTCCACACACTTAGCTGTGGACTACTAGGCCTCTACGCACCTAGCTGTAAAGCCTTCTCCTACTCTACGCCCCAAAGACACGACTTACACTTCGACTCAATGCTTCATCAATTCCTTGGATCCATCCATGCTTCATTTTTATTCCCTTTTTCTTCTACACTTAGAGCCTCGCTCTATTTATACAATCCCATGGTCCATGAACCATGGGTAGATCTTTCAAACAAACATTAAATTACAAAAACAAGGGCGAACAACCTTATGACTCTATTACAACTTCGCGCACCGCGTCTGTTAGTTCCAGTCTTTGCAGCCTATCACCAGGGATCAACATGAGCTCTTACTATGTCTGGTTTTGTTAGATGTTTTGCACATGATGTTCAGTACAAAACATGTCACAAGTGTGTCCATCAGAAGAAACTCAGAAAAATATTTCCAATGGTATATCACACTCCCATAACTAGTTTCTCGATCAGAAGATATGATCGAAATGAGTGAGTGGTTCTTGGTTATGCATGTTTTGAGGTTAGTTGCTGCACACAATGACAAGTTTAGTAAAAAATCAGCTTTGGAAATAATGGTAAGGAATTTTTCAAAATTGAAAGAGGTTTTTGTTCATCACATACCAAATAACAAAAACCTCCTTCAGTTTATGCACAGGTGCTACTATGTGGGAGATATATAGTGATATCTGGAGCCTACATTAAAACAAAGCAATTTTTTCATATTTTTTACTGTTTTAGTCATTTTAGTGTGGGGCCATTTTACAGCATATGGAAAGTAATTTTAAGAAACAAAAATAAATTTTGTTAAGAACGAGCCTTACACCAAAAACCTCTTTCATTTTATTCACAGGTGTCATGGATTGGGATATGTGACTAGATCTTTATAGCTCATTTTCACAGATTTAAAATTTTAACGATTTTCTGTTTCAGATATGATTTTTTGGAACAGAGTTTGAGCTACTGGAAACGAATTTCCCAAATTTGAAAGAGGTTTTTCTCCACCATGAAATTATATACAGAAACCTCTTTCAGTTTTGTAAATTCTACTATGGTTTAGGAGATACGAGTTCATCTTCAACACCTATTTTCAGAAATTCGGCCCAAGTTTAATGTAACTAATTCTATTTTGAAGAAAATGGTTGAGCTCAATCCCTTAGTGCAAGGATGAGAAAATGTATATATTGTATGAGTTTCATAGTATAGGGGTTGGATTTTGGTAGAAGGTTGGACTCTTGAGAAAGCCTAGAGCTTCATTGTACACTCACATCAATATTTTGGCTAAGGAATTGAGACCAGGATTTGCAGTACTCTTTGGGATCCCTGTGGAATTTGTTTTGGTACAGTGCTTTCTTATGTCTTTTTGAATTTATTCATTTGTTATATGTATCATTTCTCTTTATTTCTTCTCAGCTAAACAAACAAGAGTGTAAGTAGAATACATTGAAAAGTGCAGTGCTCTATTTGAAGTTTGTTTTAGTTTTTGATGTTTTCCACTGTTTGGAGAGGATCCATGGTTTCTCTTGCCCTCTTCAACTCCTCCTCTATCTGAATCCATCCATCTCACTTGATTTATAGTGCCAAATTCAGTTTCCTACCTTGCCCCATCGAGATCCCTGCAGCACTGTGCCTCATCCCTGCACCCAAAATCTGCCTTCTCATCTGAGCCAACAAATCATCAATTCAATTCAATCAACCTATTGCACTGATATACCTAGCCTAAAATTAGTTGTTAAATCAGTCATCTCAAGCCTTTAGTGAGCATAATTCGCTGAGATTGACCCAGAGAGAGCCCTCTCCTGTCTTGGTAGGGTTAGCTACCAGGTTGAGTGTGGTTTGATGTGGACCTAGAAGCTTACCTTTTTAGCCTGAGGTAAATCTAGGCTCTAACAACACCAACAATTCGCATAGTATTTACAATGGACTTAGTCAAAACTTGGGCTTTAAGCCCTAAAACATGCATTGGGGGGATTCCATGCTCAACAGGACCAAAATACAAACATCATGACTCGCCCTCGAGTCATTCTATCAGTGTAGAGATCTTTGCACAGAGACCCTCCAACTCTACTCGAATGGTTACAAGGTCGGCAACGCACTGAACGAATGCTTGCTAAACCTCTTGTACTCATTGTTTTGAGACACGGTGTTGAAACTGGTCCCCTATATCTATTCCTGCATCCCTTGCATTTGCGCGAGCTTGCCTTCAATTGTTGTTGTAATAATGAAGGCCTCGTCAATCCAAGGTTGAATGCACACCTTCAAAACTGCCTCTCTATGTTGTGCTGCATCTACTTGTTCTTTAAGCACTTTGGCCTGTTGCATTCACGTGAGCCTTTGAGTGAGGGCCACCATCTATGCAGTCCCTTTCAGTCGTATTACTGTTGGAGCTCACATGACTCTATCTCTAAGTGCTGGATGTTAGGGTCCTCCGGTAGATTGGTGAGGACCTCAAATAACTCTTCCAACATTCTAGTACAGTCCCTTACTGCATTGCTGATCTCCTCCATCCCTGATGTAATAGCACTGGCATTATGTTCTCTTACTTATGGAGGAGTGGATGGATGTGCCTTCAACCGCAGCTCTGCTCTCTAAAGGTTAAACTCTAGCTAAACCTTGGCCATTTCTTCTCGTGCCTTGTGCACCCCCGCTGCTAATCTCTGGATGCGCACCTCTGTTGGCACTTCTGCTAGGATGGCTAGCTCAGGGACCATCTGGTAGGGTTCTTCTAGTGCCTGTACCATCTTCTTGTTCTACGACATGACTTCGTTGCACTTCAATCTCAATTGCTCCATGTTGATCTTCTGCTCCCTCAACACCTTTAACATGCTTCTCTCCCTAACCTGTAGTTCTGCAGCAATCCCATCCTACAGAACATAGAGTTTCTCTCACGGGAGTGTAGCCATGTTGATCCCTATCCCTTTTAGTGCAGTAACCATAGGCCGGTTGGCCTCATTCGCTGTAATCAGTGCCCCTTCTAGCAGCACTATTGTGTTGGTTGTGTGAGCACGCAACATTTCCTTGGCTGCAGCTATCCCTACTATGAGGTTGGTCAAAAGAGTACCAGCCTGAGGAGTACAAACTTGCAACTCTTGAATTTGCACTTGGAGGGCCCCCAACACAATCTGATTCTCCTCCGCGAAGTTTTAGAGGGCTTCAGTGGTGGTGTCACGCGCCGTCTCTCCTATTTCGTGCAGAGTCCCCTCAATAAGGGTGATCGGGTCGATAGACAGCTTGGACGCTTTTAAATTCTTATATGGCCCCGTCCGCTCACTTGCGGACTGGTGCTTTAGTTGTGTTGACGCTGTTTGTGGGTCTGCGCCACCCTCTTCTTCCTCTATTTCCATCTCTTTCTCCTGCTCAGGTGAAGGTGACTTCTGGCCCTTGCATGCTTTCTCTACTGCCTTTTGTGCTACTGCTATTGTGACCTTTTTTTATTTTGCTACTACCTGTGCAGCATCCCGTGCCTCCTGCGCTTTTGCTGCTGCCGCTTCTTTTCGTCTCTTTTCTGCCAATTGCGCCACGGGTAGTTTTTCCTCCTCCTTTTTCTACACAGCAGAATTTTCCAGTGCAGAGATGTTTGGGGCATGCCATTCTGGCGGCCACGTCTCCAGTACATTGAAAATCACATCATATGTGGCTCTGAAGGGTAGCTCGCTCTACTTCTTGGCCGGGTCCTTGCACACCCTGAGGTATATGTGATGAAAGTCCACTTTAAATTTTGCAAAACTTTGCAGGCTATTGTAGACAGTGGGTGATAACCGCAGCTCAATTAATCCCCATTATGATGTTCATCTCCATGAACACCCAAAATATCTTACTGTCGCAGATCCGGTTCACATCCTTAGTGACCCATAGCGAAGTGTACTTAACGACCTTCGGGATATCCCTTGAAATTGTGGGGAACTAGTTGTCCTCTGGAAATTCCCCTGCCACCAGCACTAGGGAAAGCAAAAACCATTCATAGTGGAACATTTTTCATTGTTCTGGTGCCTCATGACAATTCTCCAGGAACTCTTTGTGTAAGAATTTAGACCAGTTAAACTAGACCCCTTTCACGCACTGTTCAACAAGTGCTACCACTTGCACGAGAACCTCATCCACGCGACACTTCCACATGAGCTTACCTACCAGTATCTGGGTTGTAACTTTGACTGCTCTGTTGTTGATGCTAGATATTGCATAGCCTCTTTTCTTCTTTTCCAGCTTGTATTTCTTTTTCATGGCCTTTGCAATGGCCAAATCACTTCTCTTTCCTTCCGAAATGTCTGCTAGGTCCTCTCCTTTATATGGGAGCTGGGTAATGTGATGGATAAAGTGGTCTGTGATGGGGATGGGCTCCTCTAGCCACAAAAACCCACCATGCACCAGGCAGAACAACTGCCTGATGACGAAGATCGTAATTAGGGCATGGTGGTAATGTGGCACCTAGAGTAGGTTTAACAACCTTGCCTTTTCAACTCCGCATAACACTTTCACGGATCTAATTCTATAACTCCTGCCATGGTGTTTTTCTTGGGCTTCATGAGCTGTGTGGTCTCTAGGTGAGGGAATTTCTCATGGTCAGCGAGATCCCAATATTCAAACTTCAAGCTCAGTGCCCGTCCTAGGTGCATGCCCTCAAAAACGATATCGTCTGGGAGGAAAAGGTTTTGTAGAGAGCTCTAGCTCTTGATGAGGTCCTTAGGCACCTTTGCCATCCCCTTCCACAGGGGGACATACATGAGCAGCTTGGTTGGAGGGTGCGCAGGCTTGGTTTCTTCCTCCATGCCCTTGTCCTCTTCTTCTTCAATTATGAGGTCCTCTAGGTCTTCTTCCTTTTCGTTAGTTTCCAAGTTAACTGCTTCCCCTTTTCTTCCATTGTTAATCTGGTGTGCAACGGGTTTCAAGGGGACACACACACTAGAATCATTGGATGTTTATCTTTCTTTGGTCTTGGTGTGTGTGGTGATTTAGGGACTTTCGCAACAATCCTGGCACCTTTAGGGGCATCTTCTATGGTCAGGGCTTGCGCAAATTCTCCAGCGATCATCTCTATAATTTCCCTAGCTTCTCAGACGCTGCCATTTTTCTCATCCAGAAATCTCTCAATCACTCAATCAAGGGTTCAATGAATGCTATGCATAGGGAAACCAAGTTTTGGATAAAAAATGTGGGGCATACGACAGTGCAATTCGCAAATGAACAAGTGTTGTTTGTTGGGAAACCCTTTTTAATTTATGGCACCTTTTGAATTTGAATTCGACTGTTCCCCCTAAATCCAGTCCATTAATGCTCCCTTGGTGGCATATTTTCCCAAATCTTGCCCATAAAGCACGTCTTAAATGCCTACTATCTGCTCCATTTGGTCTCAAGTCAATCATCACATCATGAATAGTGACTACAACGGTCACTTTCTAGCCAACTCATGCGATAGCACAACTCCCCTTGCATGGTCGTGGACCTTGTGACATTTTGCTTTTGTGCACAACCTCGACATCGCACAACTCCTGGGAAGAGTAATTTATAGTCTTGCACCTCCTTTCAACTTCCTGGAGCACTAAGACTGTACTTCTCATGGCTAGTTAGGTGGCCGTGCCACCAGTATAGGGTTCCAACTGGTCATCCATCTCTTTTCCTAGAAAACATCCACCTTCGATTGTTACTGGCTGTGTCGCACACTTTATCATTTGCAGTGTGCCACCATGGGTGATTCCTTTAGTAATATGTAGTCCAATCCAAGGCATCCGGTTGATCAACTCTTGGTGATAGTCCCCAAATTCATCAATGTAATGGTGCGCACCTTGTTTTATCACCCTGGTTTTCTTGTCGAGAAAATCCTTCTTTCTTTTGTCCTCCCGCTTCTTCACTTCTGCTTCCACCAGAGCGCTTTTCTCCCTTAATCGCACCCTTTCTTTCATAAGTTCTTGGAGCCTAAGATCACCCTGTTGGATTTCTTCCTCTGATCCCAAGCATTGTGCTTCGTTCAACTGTGCAATCCCTTCTTCCAAGGCTCCATGAGCCATCATATCTACCAGCGTTATTGTGCGCGGAATAGGCATTTTATACTCTATGGAGATTACAATGTTTGCTCCATACTCTAGCCTCGGAGGTGTCTGATTTGTCAGTATCTTGCACGTTGTCCTATAAGCCCACCAAACCACTGGTACGAGCAAGTCCCAATCAATCCACTGCACATCATATACCTTGTTCAGTGCTTCAGACACTTCGTTAAAGGCTGCTACATGGATAACCTTCTACACACTTGTTCTTTCCATACTCCATTGTTCCAACTAGAGGGTTCATTCGCGCAATTTCCCTGCTCGTACATGCTTATTGACTGTGTCTCCTAACGTGAAGTTTGTGTGCACCTACATAGGTTTTTTACGATATGCATGTATCCATTTGGATAGGTGCGCGCACAGAGTGTTCCATCCAGAAATCTTGTCGGTTAATCGCATTTGAGGCTTCCCAAATTGCATGTCCATCATTCTCCTGCATTCACACCAGTCCTCAAAGCTTCCTTGGTGCATGCCCCACCACCTCGTGGGCATAGCATGAAGTACCCATTTCAAAGCCTATAAACTTTGTTGTTCTGACATTTCTCTTTCAAATCTATTTAGGAAAGCATCTACCTTGCTTAACCCATCATACATAGGAAGATCTCTTACTTCCATTGAGATGCAGCACAGCGATCTTGTCATCATGCGTGTTTACCTCGTGTAACCGGTTCTACCATTGCTCTATATCTTCATCTGAATCCGACGTATAGGAGCTTTTGTGCTCCCATGAAATTCACCCATCCGCGGTGGGATTTACCCAGTCTTGCTCTCACGTGGTTATCTTGTAGATGTAGTCTCAAAAATCATCTTGCGCTTCTTTACATTTATCACCTTGTTCATGTCAGTGGCCCAATCGATTCCTAATAGCACAGGATAGGGATTGCTGTCATAAACAATCTCTATCACTTCAAAGTTTTCTAGTGCACTTGCCCCTTCGATATCTATAATGATTCCCTGTAATCTCCCCACAGGTATTATCTTTTGCTGGTTCGGCATTCACAGCTGGATAAGAGACCATTGTAGTGTAGGCCTCCCCATGCGCTCCCATGTCTGCTTTGGCAGAATGTTTGCATCTGAGCCTAGGTCCAGAATCACTTAGTCCATCTCATATTCTCCAATCTGCGCAGTCAATCTCATTTCTCTTCTCGTCCTCGTCGCATGCTTTCCAATCTTCCAGACTACGTGCAGTTCTCCTGGTGCAGTCCCAATGCATCTATTAATGAGTCCTTGCAATCCCTTTACAGCTTTATTGTCATACAACAACTTCATGCATGTTTCTAGGAACACCGTGAGCATTGATGGGTCCATTTTCGGCTCCGGCCTGTCTTTGCTTTTGGAAGTGGAGGCATCAGTGAAACTCTTCCTAGCTTCCATGAAAGTTTCCTTAGCGCACTCCAAATCAAACTCTGGTTCTTTCGTCGGAGCCTTGCAAACTCAAGTACTATCTTTAGGCTGCTTGGCCTTATCATCCCTTATCATAATTCCACTTCAGAGCACAATGTTCACATTAGGGTCTTCCTCACGCAGCTCAGACCTCATCATTTGTAGGTTTTGAGCCAGGGGAGGTTGGAGTGCTCCCTTGTCGCGCAACCTTGCTATCAGTGTGGGACAAGCCTCTGTCTCATGATCAAGCAATGTACAATACAAGCATGAGGGACGTGTTGGATTCATACAATCACAGGCATAATGTCCTGGCCCCTCGCAATTATAACATATTAGTTGTCCATGACCTCTTCCAGGTCCTCCTCCACCTCGGCCTTGTCCGTGCCCCTGAAATCTGGTTCATGCCATCCTTATGTTTTGGTCAATGGGCTGCATTTTAGCTTGAATTCTGTAGGTGGGAGTCCTATCCATTATCAATTCATAGCTTCTACAGGTGCGCTTATCATGTTCTACTGATCTACAAAAATTACAGAACAACTGTTGTGAATTCTACGTGTAATTCTGCAACAAATGGCAATTGTTTGTAGCATGTTTTCCTCCTATCTGACAAATCACGCACCATAACACTAGCACCGCACTATGTACTGCTTGGGCCTTCGGTCTTAATGACATTGGTTCTCCTCCCATGAGGTAATTTGTGAACACTGGACAATGGTCCTTGTCATGACCTTGACCCTTATGTTTAACACACCATACCTCATCGCGCACTTATGGGTGAGTTGTCCTGTCTTGTTTCAAAATCTGCATCTAAAGGCACAAGTTTTTCAACTACACATGGATCAGCTCAACTCCCAGGTTAGGATACTGTATCGGGGTTTGATGTAGCCTCATCACGATCCCCAAGGCCTTGGCCTGAGTTGTGAGCCTCAGGTGTGACAACACATTCCTTAAATGCTGCGTTAGCAATGTTACAAACCATTCATGGTGTTGTCCATCCATCAAAGTCATATTAGCTTCAAAAATTGTGCACTTCAGTCTCTATTCCAACTCCCAAGGAGTCTCATTTGGTAGCATGGTGATCTCCTTGAACCCAATGATTGACTGTGCCTCTGACTTCGGTTTGCTAAATTCTCTGTCCAGCGCAGTTTGGATGTCTGTGATCCCCACATTCAGATTGTCATTAGAATGCTTAATATACCAGGTCAGGGCATGATATTGTAAAGCACAGATCAATTTCACTTTCTTTATGTTGTCATCCATAACTCCCTGTTCCTCCCATACAACTTTTATCACTAACCAAAACTAGTCTGGATCTTCATTTCCTACTCCCTTGAACACTGACAACTTTATCGCACTCGCCATATTGACTCGCGATGGTGGCAAAGGTGGTATGGGAAAAGATGGGGGTGAAGATGGTGAAATTGGTGGTGGTGTGGGTGGGGGTGGTATGCAAAGAATCCTCTGCCTTATCAAATTGATCACACTTCTTGGTGAGACCTTCGAAAGCTCTTCCTCGTCCCCTCGCAGAGGTGAAATCAAGGGGCTAGTTTCTAGTTCTACACTACCTTCGTTTCTGTAAATTCTCCCACTTCTTGTAGCACCAAACATCAATGTATTCACATAATCTACTTTTCACATAGTAGCATTTTAATCCAAGTGTTCAAAGACTTAACGTACTTACCTTGCGGTCCTTTGAGAAAGCATTGTTTTGCCTCATTATAGCTAACTGAAGTATCTACAGTGAACTCAGTAATGAATCTTCCTATAATTTGATCGAGCCAGTGATCAACAACACGTGCGATCTTATCCTTTGATGCTTCCAATCTATGCACCAATTTTGGAGTCCACACAATAGGACTATCAAGTTTCCACCTTCCTTGGCTATTTGCTAGCTTCGCGATCCACTTGTACAACTCAGTAGGGAAAGATGAGAAGAAAATTTCATGGATTTCTGTGTACAGGTAGCATTCTAACCACTTTTCCTTTGATAGCCATGGATTCCTGTTCTTTTGCATCACGAACTCATGAATCTTTGTATCTAACCAATCTTTAATTTCTTTCTTAGTTGGATTCTAGTGATACAACATTAGACATCTCTATGCAGATTCCGGTCCTGAAAACAGAATCATTTGTTGGCTTGTTGGGGCCTAACATAGGTTCGGAGTTAATTAGCCAAACAAATCCCTGTACTACTCGCTCTTTCGGCAACAGTCCATAGAGCGTGGATTGAGGTCTCACCTGAAGTAGTATGGGGGGATGCTGGAACCAGGTTTCCACACCCTTGAGATGTCGGAGGGGTTATTTTGGTCCAAATATGAATACCTTCATATAGGTTACATCACACGCTTCCTTGGCCTTCACGCCCTAATATATTCGCCTTCGCACAACCTTAACCAGGGGCTGTGGGGCTTTCACGCTACTGGAGCAGTGATCTGCACTATTTCCCCAAGTTACACCGGAGATCTTACTTATCTTCTTATAACAATTAGTTATCTTCATGTAAACGGATGCCTTATATTATATTTACTTATTCAACACATTCATATGAGTTCAAGCAACAAATAAACACTAAACTTGCAATTCATACCCAATAATACATAAACTAGGAAAAGATACATAAAAATATGGTAAAACTTCTCTTTTATTAATTCTTCCCACGATTACAGACTCAACCTGCCCTGTGCACTCAGCTGCAGGGGTCTGTGCACTCAGCTGCAGACTACTAGGCCTATGTGCGCTCAGATATAGAGCCTTCTCCTACTCTATGACCCAAAGACGACTTACACTTCAACTCAATGCTTCATCAATTCCTTAGATCCATCCATGCTTCATTTTTATTCCCTTTTTCTTATACACTTAGAACCTTGCTCTATTTATATAATCCCTTGGTCTGCGGACCATGGGTAGATCTTTCAAACTGACATTACATTACAAAAACAAGCGTAGACAACCCTATGACTCTATTATGACTTCGCTCTCTGCGCCCATAATTCGCAGAGTCTTTACAATGGACTTAGTCAAAACTTGGGCTTTAAGCCCCAAAACACACCTTGGGGGGGATTCCATGCCCAACACACCTATTTTACCCCTACTCTTGTAATGATAATTATGACTGTAACACAAGTGTGGAGTACCACAACTAACTAGAAATTTGCTTAAACACCCGTAAATTATCATTTAAAATTAATTAACGAAACTGAGGAAGGGACAACCTTAGGGATCCCTGGTCTAAGAGAAGCTTCCTTGCTCACCTATTTTGAAAATCCATGTCCCATACCTAGAAAATTTAATGCCAAACTTGCTTGCAAACTTGGGGATCCATTTCTTGATAGCAAGCATTACTTGACATGTTTTATTATGATGTCATTGGGGCTAAATTAGAGTGGAATATTTTATTGAAAACCGTTAAGGGATTGGACTAGGCTAGTGGAAGGAAGCATGGCGCCCATTCCCCTTTCCCCTTAGTAGATCAAAGAGAAAACCCATTACCGAAGAGCCAATATATTCTCTTGGGGGTGGGGAGGGGGCATAGAGAAGGGGGAGTTTGTTCTCTCTCATGGAACACACCAATAATGGAGAAGAAAAATATAAATACACACACAATGGAGGATATTCTGGATCTCACACTCTCTCACACTTGTGCTGACTCAATCAAGCTTTCATACTTGTTGTTATGCAACCAACTCACAAAATAGAATAAAAGATAGATAAATGACTTCAAAATTAGCCTCTTCAAGAGGGAAACCTCCTTTACATTATACAAATGAACAATTCTTGGATGATACAAATGAAAAGACCTCCTTTCTATATATAGGAGTCTAAGGGGTCACAACATAATCGAAGATGATATAATAATAATAATCTAAGGGCACAACAATAACAATAATGGGCTTCTATAGGGCATAATATTAACAATATGGGGACAAGATGGGCACAACAATAACAATAAGGGGCTACAATGACAATAATAATAAGGGAATACACTAGTATTACAGGGACCTAATAAGTCCCTCTCCTTCAAAAAAGTGTTGTCCCCAATGCTTGAGTAGTTCTGTATGCTTCTGTATAAAATTCTCGTCCTCTCATGTGGAATCTTCAATGGGTAAGTTCTTCCACTTGATGAGATACTCTGAAATTGATCGATTTCGTAGATGTCGAGTTCTTGTTTCAATGATTGCTTCAGGTTCCAATATGATTTTTACTTCCTCGTCAAGTTCTGGAAATATTTTTTGAATTGGGAGCTTGTCATCTGTAACCTTCTTTAAGCATGAAACATGGAAAACTAGGTGCACTTGGGAAGATGTAGGAAGTTCCAGATTGTATGCCATGGAACCAATCTGTTGCAACACCTTGTATAGACCATAATACTTTGGTGATAATTTATTATCCTTCTTAGCTTGCTTGAGGGACATTTGTTTGTATGGTTATAGTCATAGAAATACCCAGTCACCTACATCAAACCTTCTTTCACTGCGATGTTCATATGCTTGTTGTTTCATTCTATTCTGCGCCAAAGTTAGGTTATCCTTTAAGAGTTAGAGAACTTTTTGTTGATGCTTGATGTGATCTTCCACTACTTGAACCTTAGGTTTTTCTCTTAAATATGATGTGATGTTTTGTAGCATCCATTGCCATTTAAATTTTGTTTTCAATTTTATCGCAAAAAATAAAAATAAAAAAAATATTATGTTCTAACGGAGTTAAAAGAAATTGTGGAAGTCCAAAAGAAGTTATTTGTTTTATATTATTGATGTCTTTCGAACGTGAGAAACCCAGGAGAAGATTTGAGCCATCCGATCAACAGGCAATAGATAAAACAATAATCACGTGCAAACAAGCGCAGAGGATAACTCCAAAATTGTACGTGAAAAATTATAAAACTAAATTAAAACCTTAGTTAATCGGGGGCGTGCGCTTGAAGGGCTTAGATCCGATGGTAATCACATGGTTAACAAGGACAAGGTTTAATCCAGAAAATAGATGCGATGGTTTAAGGAATGTGATTTAATCCGTTGAAGTTCGAATCGATCACAGTCGCTCATCAATAAGGGACGAGATTTGACGAATATCATGTCAAAAAGTGCACGAGTTTTATTATAAATTTCAGACCCGAGAAGTCTATGAATTGTAGTTTTGTTTCCTTTCGGTTCCGTGTGGAAGGTAAAGGTTTGTGGAAAAGGTGAACGTGATAAGATTATGAACTGGAGTCTTAATTCCTTTAGTTCCATGGTAACTGAAGGTTTGCCATATTCTGTGTAAATCAACCAATTCCGCTATTTTAGCAGAATAACTACAACGATGATTGGTCAGGTTTATTTGTGATTCAGCCAATTAGAATGCTTCCAATATATACATGGGCCCATAACACACATGTCCATGCACATAATTTTGTAAAGATAAAACTATGCTATGTTAAAGTAGTTTAGCTGTCATCAGAACATCTACAGGAATACTGCTGAGAAGAAGATAAATGAGATGAAGGAAGCAATTTCAAAGGCCATAGAATCGAACAACGAGCAACAATCACCAATCATACTTGATTTCTGTTACTTCTTGTTATCTTATTTTCTTGAGAAGAATGACGTGTCTTTTACCGTCCAATGTAATATTCTGTAATGACATTTACTTTAGATAATTATAAGGTAGTTAAGTAGTTTTGATAGTTACCAACTATCCCATAATGTATAAGAGGAAAAATTATAGAAAAAAGGTCAGAATTTTGGAGAACCTATAGACTAGGCTATTGTATTTTTTATAAATTGTTGATTAAATAAAGAATCAAAAGTTTTCCACACATTGTTGGGTACGATTTTGTAATTTCTCTGTTAAGTGTCATCACATGTCTTCTTTTCTTTAAGTATGGTAATGAAACTGCAAGGCTTTGTTTACTTATGTGAATGAAGTTAAAATTCCTTAAAAGAGCGCTCCTATATTTAAAGTCCCTACTTCTGCATTTCTTCTAAGTTACAAATAATAGTTTATGTGAAAAACAACATATTGTCTCTAACTTCTCAAAGAATTCTTCACTCAGCATTCATATTCAACAATCATATGGCATTCTAAGACTTTCTTATCAGCTAAATTTTAAGGGTTAAAAGTCAGGCCCTTCAGGTCCTTCACTTGAGGATATATCATACAAATAAGTGACATGAGTAATAAACATTAATGTCTTAAGCACAATTTCTACACAACCAAGAAATTGGTTTCTTAAGGGACAACATGATGGGCGGTGGATGATATCCATAAAGTGCTATAAATGGGGTCATTTTTGCTTCAGTATGGAAGGAAGTGTTATAGCATCATTCAGCTAGAGGCAACCATTTGACCCATTGTGTTTGTTTATTAGATACAAAGCAACGAAGATATCCTTCCAAACATTTGTTCACTATCTCAGTTTCCCCGTTAGATTGAGGATGATAAGATGAGCTATGAGCTAACTGAGTACTGAGACAAGAACATAATTCTGTCAAAAAATTTCAAGTGAAAATAGGACCTCTGTCGTTTAAAATAACCTTTGGGTTTCTATGTAGATGCTGAATTGTTTCCATAAATCCATTAGCAACTGTACTAGCTTTAAATCGATGAGATAATGCACAAAAGTGTGCATATTTGGTAATTCTATCAACTACCACCATGATGACACTCTTTCCTTCAGACTTGGGTAAACCTATGATAAAATCCATTGAAACCTCCTCCCAACATTGACTTGGAATAGATAAAGGTTGTAATAGACCTGGGGTCTTAATTATCTCAACTTTATTTTATTGGAAAACCAAACATTCTACCACAAACTTTTGAATATCAGATTTAAGGCCAGCCCAAAAAATTCCTTCTTAACCCTAGGGTAAATTTTTAAAAATCTTGAATGCCCTCCTAAGGGATAGGTGTGCAATTCCAGAAGAATCTTTTGTTTGAGTTTGGAATTCTTACGTAGGTATAAGCGATCTTTGTACCATAATGAATCATTTTTCTAGCTAAATGTATCAGATGTACTGGGATCTTGCTACAACTTTTGAATGAGTTCCCACACTTCTTCTTAGTTATTCCATTCATCCCTTGCTTCATTTATCCAATTTGGTTGGATAATAGAAATGGCACAAAGCAATGCTTCCACATCCTCATCCTTTCTTAAGAGTGCATCTATAACAACATTTTTCTTCCCTTTTTTGTAGATGATTTCAAAGTCATAACCCAGCATCTTTGTGACCCATTTTTGTTACTCTTTTGAATATAATATTTGTTCTAAAAAGTATTTAAGACTATCATGATCCGTTTTTACCTTGAAGTGTCTTCCCATTAGGTAAGGTTGCCATTTCTTAAGTGCATGTAGTATTGCCAACATTTCCTTCTCATAAAAAGCCTTGTGTAAATAATTTCCTTTGATTGGACGACTTTCAAAAGTAATGGGTCTTTCTTCTTATATTAAAACAACACCAATTCCATTTCCTGAGGCATCATATTCCACAATAAATGTTTTTGTGAAGTTTGGCGTAGCTAAGATTGGTGCTTGGTGGTGAGCTCCAGTATTGCAACAATGATGTTGCAACTCCTAGGACTCCCTTCTTTACTTTTATCAACCCGGTTGTTCGTAACAAACTTGGAAGCGACGGTGCTATATGCACAAGTACTAGCTCTTGCCACATGTTGTCACTTGATCAGCTGGCACAAGTATGCTAGGGACTTAAGCCAACTTCTATGAGCTCTTAGAAGAAGTTGCTAATTGTGATGGACAAAAGCTAACTCAAAGGAGGCTAGTCTACTTGCAGAAAGAAGCTGAAAGTTGAAAAGAAACGAAAACCCTAGCAAACCCTAGTTTTACCGACTAACCCTACTAGTGCAAGAAAAAATGAGAGATGCAAAAATGGATGCCATTGACTCTTGGAAAGGTAAAATTCATGTGACTAAGCTACTCCTGAAGTAAAATCTGGAAAAAGCATCTTTTTGTATTTTTGAGTAAGTTGGTAAAATTATTATGCATGTGCTTTAACTGTTTTTGACTGTGCAGAGGTTGATTGGCGAACGAAAATGGAATGGACACTTGCATGAGGTTGGGAAGGTGAGAAGAGGGCCTAAGGGGTCTCTAGCACCCTTCCAAAGAGTTTCATAGTGTTCAGATCTCGAAAAACCGCTCACGTGAACTTCTATAGGAAGTCTGCAGGGGTTCTACAAGATGTTCTACAGGAAGATTCGAAAGAGGATTTTGGAGGGTTGATGGTGGAAAAATGGTGGGAAAGTGGAAATGGAGGTTGGATGAGGTTGCGAAGGGGTCTAGGACCTGGTGAATGAAGCTAGGGAGTGATTAAGGTGGTTGGATTTGTTCAAGGATGGAGGGAGCGATGTTGCACAAGAATGTAGGAATTAGGGCAAATTGGGAAAGTGTGGAAAATGAAGGGAAGGAATCTTGGATTAGGGGTTGGAACAGGTTGTATGATGGAGGAAGGGTAGGAAGGGAGGTATCATAGGTGTTCTGCACAATATTTTCAAAAACTGATCAAACAAAGACTAGGAAAACCAAAGATCTAGCTATTTTGACCTAAAAACCAGAAACATGATGAACATAATTTTATTGGAAGAAAATGATGCAAGGTAACTATGGAAACTAAGAAATAATAGATCCTAAACATGAAAACACAACTGATATCAACTTTTCCAACTTAAAATCTAACACTAGCAGTTGCATTGGAAGGCAAAAACAATGTTTTTGTGGCAGTAAGTATGCCTTGGTGTCACTTCATGGTCCCAAGGAGGGAGAAATGAGATCAAGGACTGCTTGATAGCCTTTTTTTGGATCTTTTCTATTACCAAGCTATCAAATCATCCTGAAGCATGAAAAACTATCTCAATCATAAAAAACAACCTAAGTAACAAAGTAATATTTTAATCTAAATAACATAAATTATTCTATGAATGCAGCAAAGGCACATAAAAGTACACAAAGGAGGTACTAGCAGTTGGGTTTGGCCCAACCCCAAGAGCTACAACATCCTAAGAAATATTAGAGCTGGTGCAAAGTTGGATTCATCTTTATTGATAAAAAAAATAATAGTTACATCCCAAAAACCGTCTATAAGAAAAAGCTCGAAAATTTGTTGATACAGAGGTGCACTAAAGTGCAAACATAGACTAACAAAATGACTAACCTACTGACTAAAATATAACTACAATTTGAATAAAATCTGGCTAACTGAACTGAGGCCCTAAACCTTCTTATTTATACAAATTGGGGACCCGAACAGTCCTCCTAAACTTTAGGAACTCGGCTGCCAAAACTTGCAGTTAACAACAGCTTCACTCGACATGCATGGCTGCCCTTGTGATAATTGATGTGGTGGCCCTTGAACTCTAAGCTGCTAGTGGAGAATTCGAGCTAAGGGGTCATAAATTAAGGGGACACCCTCCTGCAAATCCTCTCCCTTGTCCTTCCACGAATTTGGCTGCCAAGTGCTCATTAAACCTTTGATTTTGTCTCAAAATTGACCAAAAATCTGCATAAAGCACACATTAGACTTTTTGGCACAATGACTAAACCAATTCACTCTATTAGCATAAATATAATAAAAAACATGCAATAAAATAATGAGAATGATGGATTAAGTTGAATTAGGAGGCTAAATGAGCCCATATAATTACCCATTTCTGGGGCTCATCACTTGGCACATTGCCTCTTTAAGATGTTCAAAGGCTTTCATTGCTTCTGGAGTCCAAGAAAATGCATTTTTCTTTAGTAATGCTGTTAGAAGTGTTTCTATTCTCCCATAATTCTTAACAAACTTGCGATAATACCCTATCAACTTGAGAAATCCTCGCAGATACTTTACGGATGTGGGGATTTTCCATTCCTTAATGGCTTTAATTTTTCTAGGGTCTACCTTAACACCTTCACAAGATACAGTATGACCCAAATATTCCACCTCTTGTACTCCAAAGAAATATTTGGAGGTTTTTGCATATAATTGTTTCTCCTCTAATAGTTTGAGCACTCTATCAATATGTTGAAAATGATCCTTCCAAGACTTGTTGTAGATTATTATATCATCAAAAAATACTAACACAAATTTTCTAAGGAAGGGTTTGAAAATGGAATTAATCAAACCTTGAAATGTAGAAGGTGCATTGGTAAGGCCAAAAGCATGACCAAAAATTCATAATGACCCTCATGAGTTCTCAATGCTGTTTTCAGAATGTCTTCAGTCTTCATTCTGATTTGATGATATCCTAAACGAAGGTCAAACTTGGTGAAGTAAATTACTCCATGCAATTCATCCAATATTTCGTCAATGACAGGAATGAGAAATTTATCTTTAATAGTGAGCTTATTGAGCTCCCTATAATCCAGACACATGCACCATGATCCATCCTGCTTGTGCACCAATACTACTAGAGTAGAGAAAGAACTTTTACTAGGTTGAATTATACTAGCCTCTAGCATTTCTGCAACCATACGTTCAATTTCATTCTTTTGGGCATAGGGATATCTATAAGGCTTGATGTTTGGAGGAACACTTCTTGGAATCAAATGAATAGCAAGATCATGATCATGAATAGGTGGGAAGCCTTTGGGAGTCTCAAATACCTTGGAATGATTGCCCAATACTTTTTTAAGGTCTGGAGAAATAGATGATTTCGATGTGGGAACCTATAACGAACATAATTTTGCAATTACGCTAAACTGTTATTTATTTATAAGCTTTGTCATGCCATTAGATATGATTATATTTCTTAGTTTCCCTATGATTTCCCTTAATTCAACTTCCTTTCCTTCTAAAAAAAATTCAAGAAAAGTTCTTGAAAATTAAAAGCTATCGTACCCAACGATTGTATCCATTGGACTCCTAGTACAACATCAACACCACCCATTGGAATGGAAATCATTGGACTATTCAACACATATTCTCCCATGGATAGCTTGATATTATGGCACTTCTAGAGCAATTTATGGTTCCTCCATTTGCAACCATCACTTGACACTTTGATGCTGGATATAGGAAGCAATTCAATTCCCTGACTATCTTACAATGAACAAAATTATGGGTATTTCCCGAATCAATCAACACTATTATGTTTTTCTTCTTGAATGTCCTTATATCTTGATAATTTGAGAAGTGGTAATTCTAGCCAATGCATTACAAGATATGGTTAGGTTCATTTCTTCTTTCTTTAGGGTTTGTTCCTGGTGTGTATCCTCTTTTTTTGATGTTTGTTGTTCCTTTTCTTGTTCCTCTTCACAATCTATGTAAAATAATTTCTTCTCGCCACACTTATGACCTTTAGTGTATTTGCTATCACAACTATAACAAAGCCCTTTTTCTCTTTTTTCTTCCAATTTTTGTGGTGTCAACCTTGTAGGTTTTGGAAGGCTAGGGGCAACAACACTTCCATCTTTATAGTTGTGATTGGTAGGCTTCCTTGTTGCTATAAATTTTCTTTCAATTTTTCTTTCCATACTGAATGCCTTCTCCAATGAATCAGGTTCCCAAAGGCACAACTTATGTTGGATACTATACTTAAAATCCCTATGAACACATCAATAATATGCTCCTCTCGAATATCTTTTACCCTTATATTCAATTTTTGGAAGTCCTCAATGTGCTCCACCATTGAACCCTTTTTTTTGATATTTATCGATTGGCTAAAAAAGGTGTTTCCTTTTGTATCCTCATAATGTTCTATCATTTCTTCCATAAAAATTGCCCAAGTGACAATTTTTTTATGAGAGAAACGCCATCGATACCATACAAACTGATTGGGTTCCAAATATAAAGTCACAATGCATACCTTTTTTGTGTTTTTCACATTATGGAGATTGAAATATTGCTCCATTTGTAGTACCCATGTTACATGATGTTTGCCATCAAACTTCTTCATATCGATCTTTGGAACATGGTGGGTCTTCAATCCAACGTTAGAGTCTATGAAATCATGACTAAAATTTCTTTTGTTCTCATTATGAGTTTCCTCTACTACCTTTTCTCCATTAGGAAAAAATTTATTTTAGCAACTTTTCCAAACCTCCTTTCAAACCTTCCATGTATTTCTTTAAATCTTCAATGTTTACTTCTAAACCATCCATCTTAGCTTCGATGCCATCCATCTTAACTTTCATGCCATTCATCTTAGCTTCCACTTATTTCTTTAAACCATCCATCACACCATCCATCTTAGCTTCCATGCCATTCATTTTAGCTTCCATGCCTTTCTTTAAACCATCCATCTTAGCTTTTGTTACTTTTTCTAAGATTGAAATTTGTTGCACTTGGTCTTGTAATTTTGATATATCATGTTGCATTTCTTCCTCTTCTTCATGAGTCATGCTAGAGATTTCAGGTTTCCTAATAGGTGTTTCCATTTTCTTTCTTCTGGCCATCAATTAATGATAATTATGCTTCACTATGCCATTTGAATTCCTTCAAACGAATTTTTCAAACCAAACTTATGCAACATTTTAAAAGGACTACACACATTTTTCGCTTTGTAGGAGCTCGATATTGAATCTATTGTATCTCTGTAATTTCAGATTGCCAAGGTCTAATATTTTTTCCCAAGGTAGCCCTATGAGTCCTCTTGCCAACCTTGTAAGTCTAATCAATGTTTGATTATCCAAGAAAGAGTTATTCCAAATCTCCCACGATTACCTGGTTATAAACTAATTCAGTAGAGTGAACTTGTACGAAGTGCCACATGTCACTATTTTGACCTTCGGACTTGGAAACACTACATAGAAAAATATAGTTCGTCTTCTTTCTGTACCATTTTACAAAAATCAATATGATGCTCAAAGAGAACATTATGATGATTTTCCCCAGGTCACCAGTTTGAGATATAATTCGAGAGCCTGCAAAAACCATACCTTCCTTGGATCATATCTCCAGAAATATAGAGATACAAGATCTGAAATTCATACCAAAGGTTCATCAAGATTTCAACTCAAATGGGTTATAATGTAATCTTCTGAAACTTTGTATAAAAAATGTTATAGCGAAAATTCCATAATGACCTGTTTGAAGTAGCGAAACCCTAGAATCCAAAGCTCTGATACCAAATGTTATGTAACCAGCTCACGAAATAGAAGAAAATATAGATAAACGACTTCTAAATCAGTCTCTTGAAGGGGAAAACCTCCTTTATAGCACACAAATGAACAATTATTGGATGAGACAAATGACAAGACCTCCTTTCTATATATGGGAGTCTAAGGGGTCACAATATAATCAGAGTTGACATAACAATAATAATGTAAGGGTAGAACAATAACTATAGTGAGCTTATATGGGGCATAATAATAATAATATGGGGACAACTTGGGCACAATAATAACAATAAGGGGCTACAATGACAATAATAATAAGGGAATACACTAGTATTACAGGGACCTAACACTTTTCGTGGTTCAAAATTTGCTGCAAGATTCCTGGTGGTAGGCCTTGGCTAGCTCATACTCCCTCTATTTCATAATATTTGTCATTAGATAAATTACTAGAATGATTAGGAATTGGTTCTCCATTTTATTGTAATTCTAGTTTGTGGGTACCCTTGTTCTCCAAGAGAACATAAGGCTTCCTGATTGGTTTTGGACATAATGGAAGTGGTGGAGCATAACATGAATGACTGAGTAGTGCTAGAGTTGACTCTAATCTGTGCTTTGTAATCTTGAGCTGGTTCTCTATGACATTTGGTGTTTATTTATGTGATTTTATTTGAGACTATTGAACTCCTTTTCTAAATTTGCATGACCAATGTGAAGCTTAGTGATTGATTAAACCACTGGGTGCTTACAATTAGGCCAATGAGACACTAGGGGCTTGCTAACTTGCTGATCAACCACCTTCATAGTGGAGTCAATCCATAAAAATTAGCAGCATACCCTATGGAGAATGTGTGAATCCTTGTGTTTTGAAACTCAAAGAGTAAGTGAGTCACTACAGTGCTTACTACTAGAGAATATTTTATGAACCACCTGGATAGTGGACACCTTCTCCTAAGTGTTGGACCAAGCCATTGGTGTGAATTCCCATGTGCAAGAATTTCCTTAGAGTTTGGAAATGTCTTGCGGATGGTTAGTGGAAGGAAATATTGTAGTGTAAATGGCCTACGGTTGGGTGGAGAGTGGAGATAATTGTGCACTAGTGGAGTGAACTCCATCATGCTCAACAATTGCGTCCTCCTTGAGTGCATTTCTTCTACACAAAGACATGCAACCTTATAGAACTCATGCATACACTTTCTTGTCGCATGTTGGTGAACTCCTAGAAAATAAGAGTCCACTTCACTGCCCATAAATAACTCATTCACTCGTTGAAAAGTGGCGAGTATGCACAGAATGGATTTGCATATCATTTATTTATAATCAACCTAGTTAATCATTCTTTCTCATAATAATTCTCACCTGGGTTGGGCGCACATCTTTGGATCAAGGATCTCTTCATTATAAGTAAGTTCTGCATGTCAATTATATTGGTTTCCTTGGTTACTTTTGTAGTCGATCTTGCTTTCCTTGCTAGAATTTCTTTTCTTTTTAGTTTATTTACTAGTGTTTCAGTTTGTTCTCACTTCTACAAGTTTCAAATTGTTGTCACAGGTTGTGACTCTATATATTCCTCAACTCTTCATATTGTAGTCATGACTGCGACAAGATCTATAAAAACTTGCAAATCTTATCTCTTAGCATTTATATAATTATTTCTTTTCATTGAGCTTTCCCTTGAGCCATTCCCAGATAGAGTGCACTTCTAGAACCCGAAGCCTGTCTATCTCAAAAAAATATGCTCAGAAAGACAAGTTTTCCTCAAGAGATCATTCCTTCATCATGAAGAACTATGCCCCCCTTGAGTGCATGAGCACACCTTGAAGGCTTGAGTTTTTTCCCCTTTGTCTCTTTAGCATGCGCCCTTACACCATCCTTGTCCTCATGAGTGCATGAGCATACCTTGAAGGCCTGAAGGACAAAAACTTGACCCCTTTGTCTCTTTAGAGTGTGCCCTTGCACTCTATTAGTCGTCTTGAGAACATGAATGCACCTTGAAGGCCTGAAGACTTTTGCTTCAAGATTAATTAGTGCACACTTCACCCTTGATGTTCTCTCTCTCTTGCTTGAGTGCATGAGCACACCTCAAAGACCTGAATGACCCTTGAATTTACTTTATGATTTGATAGCCCGCCCTTTTTTTTTGCATGAAACTTTCTTGCCTATATGAGTAATTATGTGCTATTGTTGATATGTTTAGTTACATGTTGATGGATTTGTGAATATGATTTTCTAAGTTATTTCTCGTAATAGATAGAAGATTTCATAAAGCTAATAGTTGTTGCCATGAGTGTGGTTCCACATACAGGTGTTCAAGTTGCTAGTATTGTTTATATTCTTTCATCATCTATTGGAACGATGCATCCCATTACATGTCAAGTGGCCTCTAAGGTAGTCTCAAAAGTGAGCACTAAATAAGAAATAGAAGTTACAAAGCCTACCATCCCCATCTATGCAGATACACAATGTTTCATAGAAATGTCCACCGAGATCACATGGAAAGACATTAAGGACACATTCATGCAAAAAATAATTCTCAGAAAATTTAGAAGACTTGGAAGTATACATTAATATCAAGTGGTCAAGGATGCACAAGATCACATGAAAGTTCCTAGTCATTCCTTGTCAAGTGATTGAATATATTCTTACACACATGTATGACTGAGATCTAGTGCTTTGAATTGAAAGCGTTGGTCAACTTTCCACCTATTATGGTGAAGACATGTAGACCTCTTATAACATGCATAGGCCCACGAAGTATGCCAATAACAACTTTTACACTATATGGGATGATCTTGATAGTAGTGATATTATTAAATCTTGGTGTCGAGAGCCTTCTAAGTTCCACCACTGCCCATCTATAGTTTACTCGACCTGGATTATCAAAGACGTTTATCAATATCTCATTTCTATGTGTTGAATATTGCATGTGTGAAATAATGTTGAGGTGTTTGAAGAAAACTAGATATATATGCTCAATATGGCGGTTACCCATGGTTTTCTTCAATTGGGCAGAGATATTTTTGTTTGAGTTACAACATCACATTGGGCAGGCTAAAGAATATTTAATATCAAATCAGGCACCCGAGTTCTACATGTCTACATTTCTATTAGATAGGATCTATGCGCGATATGCATTCCCAGGAATGTATGGGAACTGGGCTTCGCAGGATAATTTCCCAGTTTACTTCCACTATAGGGTGTTGTCTTACTTGAGTTTCAGAGGGGCATATGGTAGGTTAACAGAGAATTTCTTCATATTCATATTTCATATGATATATGAGATCGATCCTCCTTGCATGACCGACCAAGTGGAGTCATTACATGATATCTCAGATTGGTTTGTTGTTCTTCAAGGTACATACATCCGATGCTTCATATGTCAAATTTATCCTCACCTCATGCCACAATATTAACTAATAAGGTGGTCCTGTAAGAAGTGTCTTATCAGTTGAGAAACATATTGTCAAGAGTCGTTCATAGAAGGAAGAAATCCCCTTGGCCTATTTTTCCTTTGAGGATTGGATTGTATGAGTTGAAGAGTCACAAGGTGGCAGAGGAGGAAATATAAGAGTTGGAATGATTGAACTTTGTAACTAAGTATTTTCACGAATATGACCCCAAAAGTGTGTGGAGGAAACATTTTGAAAGAATTAGTTTCACTTGGGGTTATTAATCGATGTCTACAACATAAGATGAGAAAGTAAAGAATTGGTACGATGCAATAAGAAGAATGCATTTGAGGATTGAAGCTAGTTCTCCTCAAGATATACAAGTATAGGGGGCACCAAAATGAAATCCTTAAGCAAAGAGTTCAACTCTTAGGAAAAAGATCAAGCAGGATTCAAAAAGTGAAAGTAGTAGGAAGTGGAAGGATGATCCTTTGAATATCCAAGCTAAATAGAAAAGGAGAGAACTAGAGTTAAAGATGCAACAGGAATAGAGGAGAAGAAGAAGCAAGAAGGGCTGCTCAGAAATTAGCAGAAGAAAAAGAGGAGAGAAGGAAACTAGAAGAAGAATGAAAAAGGTAGTCATAAGACGATGAAGCAGTGCATAGGCTGGAGGAAAAACAATTGACTAAGGAGATAGAGGAAGAGTTAGAGGAATATCACACCATCCAACTTATAGATGATGAGTCAGGTTCTCCAATAAACATCCTCTTACGACTGGTCATCTCCCATTCAATGAAATGGGAATCACACCTCCACTTGAAGACAAACTCATGGATGTGTGCAATGTCACATTTAATCAGCTAAAGAAAAGGATAATGCAGTAAAGGCATAGATACTTCCCAAATGATCCTCAGAATCCAATCTTAGTATCCATAGAAAAGGTGATAACTGCTAATTCTAGCAGAGATCCCAAGGCAGTCATGGTGGCCAATGTTGCTTTTGCTACAATAACACATGACAACTTAGAGTATTTGTAGAATGAGAATGCAAGATTAATGAAGGAGTTGGTTGCGATGAAGCAACAAGTGGAACAACTTGCTGTGAAAAATCAACAATTATCTTCTCACAACTCCAATATGGTAGAATGACAGTCAACCATACACGAGGAATTGGGGTCAATGGACGACACCATGGAACAATTGTATGATGAGAAGATACTTCTATAACAAGAGGTGGCTCCTATCATTGACATTTAGAAGAAATAGCAAGAAGTATTGAAGCTCCTAAAAGTGGAAAACAAAGTGGTTAATCAACTTTAGGAACATGCTATCAAATATATAAATGTTCTACAACATTTGTTTAGAAAAAATAGGATTTCCGTTGATATAGGCAGCGAATAGTTAAGAATCCATCATCAGAACTACATCCATATTGGAGAACAATCAACTAATACTTTTGTTGCTTATGGTTGATTGCACAATGAATTCGAGTCTCTAACACAAAAACATGGGATGTCTTCAGAAAAATCACTTGATGAAATAAGAGGCAAGGAAATCATTTTTCAAGAAATCAAGAAAGTACATAGAAACAATCAAGTAAGCATCAAAGAAAGAAGACTAGGATATCACTAAATACATTATTCTATAGTATGCCATTGCACAAGTTAAGGCCCACATGAAATTTTCATGGCTATGGAATAGTGTACAATCAAGTTCCAAGACTATATTGACAAAAGCACTGGAGGTGAATATGTGATATGCAATGACCTTGTTGGTTTGGGTCAAAGCCATGTCTATGGAGTTCAGAGAATGCCACACATACATCACCAATTAGCTCCATTAGGAAGAAAAAAATTATCAATTTGATGACATTTTTTCTTATTAAGAAATTTTGTCTCATGTAGCCACCAGATTATATGTAATTTGTCTTTTGTATTAAATTGTATGTAATGGAGTCCAAGATACACATGTCGAATTTGAAAAGCCACATATGAAATGTAAAATGTCATATATGGAATATGAAAATTTGTATAGAAGCACATAGGTCATAGGAGTTGAAGATTCATAAGGAAGCTAAAAAAACCATTATTATTTGTTACAAATAGCTCCCCATAACTCAATCAAAGGGCTTGTATTATTCTTGTTTTTGCATTGGCTTCTCTTGTAGTGCACATGCGATAGATCATTCTTTGGAGAAGCAAGTTATGGCTTCATGTTCTACTACTAGATATAATGTTTCATCTATGTAACATTGTACTTGGGATTTTTCATTTATAATCATAATCTCTATGAACTAACACTTCTTGATGCATGTATCATGGATATATTAGGATTATTCTTGTTATGTTTGTGGTATATGTCGGTTGAATTACATACTAAGTCTAATGAAATAATTTGTCACTTAGATATTGAAATTTTTGAATAGGCGTTGTTATGTTTTCATGATTTTTGTTTATCATGTGAACTATTTTGCAGGTAATCAACAAGCCTTTCTCTTCATTCTTGGTTCCCCCTTAGGATAGTACTATTACTTCCCTAACCAGAGGCTCGTTTCTCTTTACAAGTCGTGAAAGTTACCTTTGCATCTTAAATTTGGTGTCACACAAAGCTTACATACTTGTTGCAGGAAAGAGGTGTTTGTGATATCTTGTGTATGTGTTGTAACCAAAGCACATCTTTGAAACCTTTCCAATGGTCGCTGGATGATATAGCTAGATGGGAATCCTACACCAAATGGTGTGAGGTATGATTGGGACCTCACATTGGGGAGATCCCCTTACATGTTGGTGGTATACAACAACGTCAACAACTGGATATCCCTCAAATGATAAACAATTATGCAAAGTTAGGGTGGATAAATTACCTGACCCGATGACTACCCCTCTCAGCATGAGTTCCCTGTTGCCCCTGATGACCACCTCCTCTACGAGGTAAACCAAGTTGGTGGATAATCCTTACTACCTAAACCTGAAGCAACACACCTCGAGACCACACCCTTGGAAAATTTCCATACCCGCTGTATACTCTCTAAGGGAATGCACTTAAATTTCCATGTCCTAGACCTAACACCAATCCAGACTCGAGGTAAGGTATCGAGCGAGCCCTGAAGTTCCAGAATAGGAAAGACTAGTAGAATTGGTCACTTTGGTTGTACACACCACAAACCGAGGTACACTGTAACCAAGGGTTGATAAAACCTTGAGTCGCTATGACCCACTTGTTGTCCAGACATCCACAAAATCAAAATGAAGCCAAGACCGAGGCGAGTCTCTGTGGATTTACCACTCTAGGTCAAGGGGTGAAATCCCCACCACACTGTCTATGCGTGAAAAACCAGAGGTCACTCAGACACCCAATCCACCCTATCATAGACCAAAGAATAAAGATAACTTAAACAGTAACCTTCCAACACCACACAATAAAAACATAAACTAGAACTCCAAAAATGATCCCAAGATAACATGATTACCTCTGTAAATTTTTTAGTGTTGATGGGCTAAGACAATAAGAATGAACACTGATCAATTATGACAGGGAAGGCCTCAGGGCTATAAAACAACAAAAATCCTTGAGTCAACACCGACCCTAGATCCTAAATATACGCTTGTTCTACTCTCATTCCTAATGCTTCTTAATGTTCTTGCCAAATTTCATCACCATCAAGGCTCCTGCTTGGCTCTCCAAAGTAGCCCTCCAAGAAAAATGAGCATGAGCTTCCATGTAAAGCCCAATTTTTCATTTCCCAGCTAATGGTTTTGGTCACCAACTCCAACGTTAGTGGGATTAAAACTAACACACCCTCTGTTATGCAAGATTTATGAATGTAGACAGAAATATCTCCCTTAGGTTTTGTGGCTAACCTAGAACAATAGAATGACAAAGGACCCAATGTTTTCCTTGAAGTAAGTAGATGAGGGGAAGAAAACTACTTGGATTCTATTTTATTTTTTGCTCCCTTGGCTTGAATGCTCCAATCCTAAATCCAGCTGCCAAAGTTAGAACCTGCACAACCAATTAACACAAGCCAAGAAGCGATGAGATATATGTAGCACCATTTATCTACTTCATTCAATAGATCAACATGGTATTGAAATATATGAAATAATGACATCACATATAGGAAAACAAAATAAATTTTTGTATTGATATAAATGGAGTTACAACCATAAATATGTGTTGATCTTATAGAAGAGCTCGTCTAAGTTATTCACCTATCCTTCCTTTGTCACAAAGTGTACCTCCAATCACCCTAAATGCATGAAAGCATAACCCTCACAACAATAGCATAAGGGTAGAATCACTCTCCAAAAGCAAACCCCTTTCATATCGAATGATGTAAATATATAGAGGAGTGAGGTAAGTTGGGAGTTCTTATCCTTTTACCAATCTTAGGATTGAGATCCACTCTTGATGGGAGGATGAGATCTAAGGATAAGGGTTGGAAAATCCAAGGTAGAATAGGATAAGATTCAAATTTTTCATTTGAGAAAAATGGTTACAATAGATCCTAGAAGCTTCTGGAAATGGAGGCTTCGGGATTCTCTCTCTTTTTCCCAAATTTCTAGAACCAAGACAAGTGATAAGGGGAGAAAATTGTAGGTGATCAATGCATGCCACAATGGAGCAACCTATAGGTGAATGCTATCTAGCAAGATGCTAGGTTGCATTAATCCTAAAACTAGCTTAGATGATGTATTTCAGGTTATAAACTATGGTGAATGAGAGAGTCATGCATAAGGATTTGTGCCATGAAGATGTAAAAGGGGAATAGGATGTTGATGATCTCATTAGGAGCTTGATTGATCAGATGAAACAAAATAGCCTACAACAGAGTGCCCCTTAAAACACAAAGTCAAAGATGATAATTGATGACTAAAGTGCTTTGCCTTGTGAAAATCCAAGATCAAGAACACCTGACGAGCTTCATCTTCTCTTACAATAAATTTACATCATGGCATCTATTTGTTGAGGGAGGCATACCCATAATCAACAAATAAGGTAACATTACGTGTATAATGATCAAAAGACATGTCCACTGATGACTAATTGTGGATCCATGACTGGATGACTGTTAGTATGATCATATCCATCATACATAGTGATATCTGTATAATCTTGAAATCACAGTTCGAATGGTGGAAACTAGATCCGGGGTCTTCTACATCATTCACACGATTAACCAATGTAAAAGTCTAACCATGTGAATCGATGAGATGAAGTTGAACATGGTAGACACCATCTAATTACCAGCCAATGATGAAAGCCATTATTAGACACGAGAGAAACCAACGATGATGTTAATGGCTCTCAAGGTATTGCAATACAATTCGTATGGTGTGAGTAAATGAGTTGATGTTGAATTTTATGAATATAATTCATAACAAGTAAACAAATAAAATAAGTGTAAATATTAAATAATCAAATATTGATTATGTTAAATAGTCATTAAGTTAAGTGAAAAGGTATATCTAAAAGACATGCCCAGTCACGAAAGGACATCTGCTTATGTATATATATGCGGGTCCTCATTGTAACATTCATCACTTGTACAATTTTTATATATTAATAAATTATTAATTCAAATACCTTTGTGTATTTTTGCATTCAAGCTTACAAGCTATCAGTTTTGTTGCTTTAGTGGTATCAGAGCAAACTAAAGGAAGCCACTAACAATAAGATTTGAGGACAAAGATTATGAAGGAAGGGATTGTGTTATGAATATAATTCATAACAAGTAAATAAATAAAATAAATGTAAATATTAAATAATCAAATATTGATTATGTTAAATATTCGTTAAGTTAAGTGAAAAGGCACGTCTAAAAGACATGCCCATTCATGAAAACGCACCTACTTAGGTATATATATGTGGGTCCTCATTGTAAGTGCCATTGATGCAAACCCATCACCGAGAGCGAGGAAAATTTTCTTGATGTATGAAAGCACCAAAGTATCGATGGATGTTTATAAGTCAACTTCTTGGATAATGTGTTAATGTCGACATGGAGTGACTTGTCGCAAGAGGGGCTTGATGTATCCCCCATCAATGACACGAAATGAGTGTCATAATCGAGACAAAATGATCATAATGATGTTGATATGGAACTAGATCAAGAAAGGAAAACATGGAATGAAGGCTTAAGAGTATTGTAACAAATATAAGTTGAATCACTTCTCTTGAAGACATTGGGAACATTGAAATGGAGTTGGTAGCATTCACCCAAAACCAAAATGGAGGTTCTGTAAAACGATACCAAAATACAAGCAAATTACCCAACCCAAAAACCATGGAGATGAAGTGGAAGAGTGTCTTGTTCAAAAGTGACTCACTGCCATTAACAAATGGAGTACCCTTTTTTCCCAATTTCCCAACCATACTAGTGAGAACCTCTTTATTTTCCAGCAAGCTTGAGGAGGATAACGTATGCTTGATGTGTAATTCCATACTTTGGATGAATCCCTCCCAGTATATTTAACAAACCTTGAGAAGAAGTGGTTCGACCTTGTCATGTTTGACAAGTCCATCATTGTTTGATGTTTTTATGAGTCCAACAAAGGTAAAAATTGACTTTTTTTCATGTTTAGAGACTTTGAAAAAGAGATGAAAAAGAAAACTCCAGATGTCCCCTTTAATAGGTAGTCCCTTATGTCCGAAAAGGTAGAAAACAATACCCAAGAGAACCTCTTAGCCATGTCCAAATAAGGTATTCATTTTTTGTAGTTAGTATATCTTTGTCTGAGAAAATGTTAAACTTATATTGAGTATCCATCTTTTCATTTACTTTTACAAGTTCGAAAATACAAGTGCTTGAAAATATTTTCATATTTTGGGAGTTTGAAAAGAGCTGACACATGACTCCTCCTAGAGGAACGAGTGGTATAAAGGGTAGAAACTAGTTCTGGTCATTATGGAACTACTCAAAACACACAAAGGTCAAAAGGTTGGCTAATAAGACCACTTATCGTAGCAATTCCTCAGGAAAGGGTAAACAACCAAGTGAAAGTGTATGATAGGCCAATAAAATGGTGACAATGGAATGAAAAAAATAATGCTCGTTCAGAAAAAATATGCTGATAAAAATCGCAATCATGAGGGATAAAATGGGAATGGTTTCATTTTTACAGAAGCTGAAACATGGGAAAATATGCTTGAAATTGGTTTCATTTTTATACAAGCTTGAAACATGGGAAAATATGCTTGAAATAAATTTACATTCCGCCATCATAATGACTCAATTTGAGTTACATGCCCCCCAAGCTTCATTTCATGCATCTAAGTAGACTACTGGTGTTATCACCAAAAAATTGATCATCTAGCCTAATTTACTAGATGGATCGAAGTACACCACGTAAAGCCAATTTTACCATAGTAAAATTGCTTTCACTATGAGAAATTACTTAATAAACCACCTTTGTTAAGTGATTTATAGTTAAACCCATGAAGAATAGTTAAATAAATCACTATTTATTTGATTTTCTTCTAGGAATAATTAATTAAACCATTGTTCAATTATTATTCCTTGTCATATTTGACCCAATTATGAAAAATAAATAGATAAATCATTAATTTTCTTATTTTTCTCTAAGAATAATTAATTAATCACTAATTAATTATTATTCTTTGTTATATTTGACTAAATACCTTAGGAATAATTAAATAAATCTATATTTATTTATTATTCCTTACTAATTTCTTGAGATGATAAATAAATCATTTATTTATTTATTATTTCTAAATAAAAGTTTAAGGAATGAATGTTCATTTATGAGATCAAGTGAAAGACTTGACTGGAAATTTACAAGATCTAATTAGAATGGGATTTGTTTCATTTTTTAATGAGCTTGACACAGGAAAAGGACTATGCTCATGAAACTTTGTTACATTTTTTAATGAGCTTGACACAAGAGAAGGAACTCTTCTCATAATACGTTGTTTCATATTTTAAGGAGTTTGACACAAGAAAAGGAACTCTTATATGGAAAAATTGATCATGGTCTCCAAGAAACGATGGATTCCAAGAGGTTCTCATCATATGGAAGAAAACCGATTTGGAAGGGATGCATATCAAAGGATGCAATGGAAATATTAGACTCCAATGCCCCAATTAAATGATGCCCTACATCACCTACTAGATCTAAGTCGAAATAAGTTGAGTAGACAGTGAAAGGCTCATCTTCATTAATAGGCATGTGAATGGGATAGGTTTCCACATAATTAACATGTGGTAGTGAATATACCACTAGCATATAAGGAACATTTACGGAATAGGGTTGATTGGGAGTCAAATTAGGACAAATGAATGAAAGATGGTCAATATTAATGAATCTTCTTTCATGTGGGAAACGCATCACACAAAAGAGTGAAGAGACAAGACCTCCCATGACATAAAGCTAGTCATGCCTAATGAGTAAATTAAAATCCAAAGGGTCTTGGACTACCATCACATTGATATAGACAACCTTTCCTCCCAAAGTAATAAGAAACTTAGGAAGGATCTCTAACGGTTGACTGGTTCCTCTGTTAAAATTCAACAGATTTTGGGTAACAGGCACAAGTTGCGGAGAACCTAAAGCTTGCCAAGTAATTGGGGAAAAATACTAACAAATGCACCTTCATCTATGATTGTGCTAGGTACAACCACATTATAAGCCTGTACTATAATCTAGAAGGGTGCGTAAGGAGGAAGATGATATACTACCAATCAACTCCAATCAAAGGAAGTGACCATGCTACTTGGAGAGGGTACCATGGAAATGGGAAAACTTCCCCCTTATGCTATGGGAATGGGAAAAATTCCCCCTTATGCTATGGGAATGGGAAAACTTCCCCCTTATGCTATGGGAATGGGATAACTTCTCTTCAGTGCTATGGGAATGGGAGGATTTCCCCCTTATGTTGTGGGAATGGAAGAACTATCCCCCAGTTCATTGAAACCTAAAGTAAGGGGAAGAACCTAAGCACTATGAACTTCACTCTCTATAGGAAAGGTATGATTGATTGAAGGTGGAATTGAGTCAACCATTTTCTCAACCAATGGTTGGTAGGGAATAGACTGATGAGATTCATGTTCAGAGAGAGTGGGATTGATTGGATTCAAATTCTGATCAATCTCTTCATCAACTAGTAGAGGGTTGGGAGAAAGATTCTAGTAACCAAGTGGAAGTCGTGGCTGAGAAGTTGTAAGGTTTTCCAAAACTTTTGAGGCTTCATCAATATAAGGAAAAAGATGCATATGATGATTCCCTTCACATAACGTACAAGATTTAACTTTACCCTTTTTCCTATGGACCTTACTATCACTAGTTGAGGGTTTTTCACCAGCATGATCTCTAGAAGTTGATGAAAAAGGCCGATGTGATCCTATGGACAACACCTCTAATACCTTGGGAATACTAGGACAATATATAAGAAGGTGGTCACCCTTACATAACATGCAAGGGAATTTAACTTTATGTGTTTGATGGGAAGATTTGTCCATACTAGTTGCATCCGTAGCAATGGTTGCTTGGTTTCTCCCCTTGCTTATTTTTCTTCTTCTTCTTTGTCATTTTGTTCTTCTTCTTAGCTTCCTAGTTACTAAAATCATGAATTTCACCAGGCAAAGAGGAAGAAAGGGATGAAGAAACATTAGGTGAAGAAGGTAAGGGGTCAACTTTAGGATCAACATGAGGTTGATGTTTTTCAGGTGGAGGAGAACTCGGTTGAGAAGCAATTTGGACATTCGGAACCATAGGGCTAAAAAAGAACTAAACTAGAAAACCAATGGTAAATCTGGGAAAGGACATCTTTTCCATATAAGGACCACCAATATTTCCAAAAGAAGGAAAATGAATAGAACTCTTGTCAAAGGGGTTTCCTTGATTAGTGGACTCGGGAACAGTTTCCATTAATCTCAACCTAAGATCCGCTAAGGAATTGTTCCATGGGGAGGATATTGTTTCACGATCAATTAATTTATTTTAGAAATTAAAGAAAAATATAAAACAAAGGGGTAACTAGGCATAAAGGTTTACAAAGCAACCATGAACTACAATATAAACCTTGGCGAATCAAGAAATTAATGCACGTGCAAGAAATATTCTTGAAAGATGTGTTTGGTGTATCACGGTATACAAGGTGACCGACTCGGTTGCCTATGGATGGATAACAACCTATAGGGGACTCCCAAAATATAATTGATGGTACATGAGAGTGCAGTCTATAGTAGTGATGTCTAATGCATAATCTTTCAATGAGAGTGTTCCCATATACTTTATGTGCATGGGGAACCTTCCAATATACCCAAAGGTACATGAAGAATGATCTTATACACTCACATACATGGAACGAGATTTCACCCCAGGGATGCAATGCTAGAAAACGATGACAACTCCTACGTTTAAAGACGCCAAAACACATCTCTAGACTAGACTTCTATGTGTGTTGTTAAGTTTCAAATGCTCCTTAGGTTGATTCCGTAAATTTTAAGTTGATCTTCAATTAAGTTTCTGTTTTATGGCTCACCATGAATTTACCTGAATTCCCTAAAATACAAATCTAGCACAAGGAAATGGAATCTTCTCTTCAATGAAAATCTAGCTAAGGAAGGGAAGAGAAAAACAATATGAAACAAGGAAAATGTAGCAAACAAGATGAATAATGCAATTCCCTTTTCACGCAACTATTCCTAAATCAATATAGATGCAAAAACCCTAAATGCCAATACAATATTTTTTCTTTTCACCACACTTGATTTTTGAAAATGAGGAAAACTAAGATGTATAGAACTTTTCAAAATGAGGACTAGAACAACAATTCATCCAAGTGATCAATGATCAAATAAAATGAGTTTCCAAGTGACCTAAAGATAAGAACAAAGAAAAATTGAAACCAATTCTTTCCAAAGGAAATTAAACACAAATGAAAACCAAATGGAGGCTTCAAAGAGACCACAAGACACTCAAGACTTGGGGAAGGTTAGTTGGAAGTAGGCTGATCAAAACAACACTGAGCAAACGAGTCAAAATTTGTGCAAAATAGGGATCAACGTAGGTGCAAAAGAGGCACCATTGCTTTGCAATGATGCACAAAGAGGCACCACTACTTTGCAATGAACCATTGAGTCTTGATAACACTTAGTTGTTCAAACCACATTGACAAAAAAAAATTGAATGTGATTTAGAGAAATTTTTTCTTGAAAAACCATTATTATTATATAATATCATTAATGTATAACTAATAATAATAATAACATTAAAATTAATATTATTAATGTTATAACTAATAATAATAATAACATTAAAATTAATATTATTAATAACAACATTAAAAATAATATTATTAAAAAATATTAATAATATTGAGAAAATTAATATTACTATTTAAGTTTATTTAGGTTTAAGGTCTTATTACTTTAGGATGTTAATAATAATATTATTTTATTATTTGAGGTTTATACTATTATTATTATTATTATTTAGTTTAATATTAATATTATTAAACAATGATTTAATATTAATTTAAATATTAATGTGAATATCAATGTTAATATTAATATGAAATTATTATTATTATTTTTTTTCCATAGGAAAAATCGTAATTTCATTAATGAAGAAATTACAATTTGTAGATGCATATGCATATTCAGAACATATCTATGACATGACTGTCATCATCAGAAAACCAGAGTTCAAAAAACATTGTTACCTTAGTCCACACAGGGAGGTAATAATATCCAAAATATACAGAGAGAGAATCACAAAATATATAAAACCTGATCTGTCCAAATAGCGACATATATATATATATATAATATAATATATATATATATATATATATATATATATATATCTATATATATATATATATCTATATATATATATAGATATATATATATATATATATATATATATATATATATATATATATATATATATATATATCTATATATATATATATATATATATATATATAGATATAATAAAAAAAACTATATGCCTTGTGTATTTATGCAATAATGCCCATAAAAGGCAGATGGTAACACTGATAGTGTGCTCCATCGAGCAGTTCCCGAATCATCCAAATACCTGGCTCCTGGAGCACAACTTCTTTGGAAAGGTTGTCAGTTGCTGTGTTTCGCTCCCTATAAATGTGTTTGCAAGTAAAAGAGTCAAAATATGTAATCAATCTTAGAGTCTCATCGAGAATATGACTCAATGAGTAACTAGAGCATCTAGCAGTCCTATTCAACCAGTCACAAACAATTTTGGAGTCCCAAAATAATTGTAAGTCTCTACATTTTTTCTCCAATGCAAAATGTATAAGATATTTTGTTACTGATAATTTTGCAAAATTATTTGTGCCTCTTCTAAAACCCAAGGGCATGTTGAAAGAAATGTTGAGGAGAGAGATATGTATAATGCCCCCCCCCCCCCCAACAACCATTCTCCTGTGCGGTGCCGTCGAAGTATGCCCATGGCTTGCTGTGGTCAATATGTTCGGGAATAATATCTTGGGTGCCAGGGGAGGAGGGTCTTCTGGGATAAGGGTTAAATCAGCTAGCACCTTGGCCACAATGATAGGTCAGCGAGGAGGTAAGTTCTGGAAAATAAGGTTATTGCGGGCAATCCAAATGGCCCAACATATTAGAATAGGAAGGTTACGCTACTTGGGGGAGGAGACAGTGGTAAACCAGTTATTCCATATCTCAGTAATAGATATGGCAGTCCAATTGCAGGGGGGGAGACAACAAGAATGACCAATCTCGCAACCTATGGGCTTTCACACAATCAAGGAACATGTGATTTACATATTCATTATCACATTTGCAAAGGTAGCACCAGTGTGGTCCATATTGTGTGTGCTTGAGGAGATTATCTGTAGTAGGAATATTACTTTTCAGGATACACCACATTATTAGCCTAGTTTTGGGGGGGAGCCTTCAGCTTCTAGAGATGTTTCCACCATGCTTCTACTATTTGTGGTTTCCTTGCCTCAAACAACACCAAATATCCATCTTTAGGAGGAAATCTTCTTGATTTTGAGAGAGCCCAAATAATCTCATCATCTACATCAGATATGTGAATATGAGCTTCAGAAAGTACCTGAGTGTAGTCCTCCCAGAGTTGATTCCAGAGTGGGAGTACGTTTAATTGATGAACTAATTTCCAGGCTTGATGTAGGAAAGTGGAGTTTTCTCCATCAGCTATATGAGCTATGCATGTAACATTTTGTTCCTGTAGATGCTGTAGTAGGTCCAATGGTAGTCTGTGTGTGTTCCCACACGCGATCCACGGGTCTATTCCTACCCGTACCCTTTGTCCTGAGTGGATTCTCCAAGTGAGTCCTGCCCTGATGGGATCAAGTTCCTTGATAACTGCCTTCCAAATAGTCGAAATCCAAAAAGTGTTTCTAATAGGTCTCCTGATCCAATCCAAGATATATAGTGGGGTGGTGTATTTTGATTTTTTCACTCTCTAATAGAGGCTGTCAGTTGTGATCAGATGCCACTTGAGCTTTGCAGCCAGTGCAGAGGGGAAATCATCAAGTTTTCCAGTCCCCATCCCCCCGACCTTTTAGGTAAAATGAGGGCATCCCATTTGACCCAAGAAAATATCTTGCTCGGCTAGCTTCCCTTCCATAAAAATCTATAGCAAAGGGCTTGAATTCTGGTAAGGATCCCTCTAGGTATCCAAGCTAGGGACATCCAGTAGATAGGTGTGGCTTCCAATACACTCGTAATGAGAGTGAGACAACCGGCACGAGAAAGATATTTCAGATACCAGATGTTGAGTCTTTTCTCCATCTTACCTATAAGCGAGGTCCAGTCTGCAATTTTGTAGCCTAAGGGCTTTAGCTTATACCCCAGATATTTCAAGCCTTCTACTAGACCCAACTGTGTGAACCGGAAGTGATGAAGTGTAAATTTTATTTCATGCTGAGTGCATGCTGCCGCTGTTAGTGTTGATTTATTTTCAGTTAACAACATACAAGTAGCTGACATAAATAAAGAAAAGGTGGCTCTGATAATGGTTAGTTTACCAATGCTTCCATTCAGGAAGATCAGGACATCATCCACAAAAAATCAATGTGTGAGCATGCAATCATTTGTTATCTTGATATCCTATAGCTTGCCTCTTTTGTGTTCATCCTTTATAGTCCTGCTGAGCCCCTCCATGACAAGGAGGAATAGTAATGGTGAAAGTGGATAGCCCTGTCTTAGTCCTCTTTCCGAGAGAAAGAAAGGGGATACGCTTCCATTGACCAGGAGGCTGAAAGGAATGTTAGTGATACAACTCATAATCCATTTGATGTAAATGAAGGGAAACCCTAGATGGGTTAAAAGCATTCTATGCATAACCAATTTACTCTGTCCAAAGCTTTAGATAAATCTACTTTCAGGATCATACCTTTGCATTTCCTGGTGTGTAGAGTGTGTAACACTTCCTGAGCAGTGCCAACAGCCTCATGGATCTGTCTATCTTGTAGGAAGGAAAATTGTTCTGGGGAGATGTGTTTTGAAAGAATGGGTTGCATCCGATTTGCTATGATTTTAGCAATAATCTTGTATATGTAGTTGCAGAGAGAGATAGGGTGATACTCATCAAAGGAGGTGGGATTATCAGATTTATGGATAAGTGCTATGAAAGTAGAGGTGATGGATGCCTCAATATGTCCATTGATTCTAGAGTCCTCAATAACATGCAGTAGATTTGCACTAATGATATCAAAGAAAGCCATGTAAAACTCAATGGTCCAGCCATCTGGCCCAAGACTTTTGTATTTTCTGAACCATTTCAATGTGGCTTCCAACTCTTCCAGGGTAACTTCTCTTATTAGTTCTCTTTCCTCTTATTTCTCCACAAAACGTGGGAATAACTAAGCAACTCTAATGATATCAGCCAGATTTGCTTCCCAAGGGGCACTGTACGCTCTTTTAAAATGAGAGGTAGCTAGTGAGGATAATTGTGGAAAAGAGTTTGCAACTTGTCCTTCTTCATTTTGTAGCTGTCAAATAGTATTTATCACATTTCTACCATTGGTGAACTTATGATATAATTTTGTGTTAATGTCCCCTTCCTACTTCCAAATCGCCCTGCTTCTCAGCCTCCAAACTTCTTCACAATCTTTGAGGATTTTCCCACTTGCAGAGTAAAGAGATGTAATCCTCTCCTTATGGTCATCTGTACTATACAATCCTACCTGGACATTTTCAAATTCAGACAACTCAGATTCAATTTGTCTCAGAGAGAGATCAGCTTGTGTCCTCTTATTGTGTGCCCATTGCTTGGACATTTTCTTCAGCATTTTGAGGTTTTGTATAAAACTATTAGTGAAGTTTCCCCCTACCCCTGGTGGATTTTCTTTCTAGTAATCTGTAACCATGCTGACATAAGAGGCTTCCTTGAGCCAGGTTGAGAAGAATTTATATGGCCCCTTGGGTTTTTCTCTGCCTCCATCAATTTCCATGTATATAGGGAGTTGGTCAGAGATCCCCCCTGTTCCGACCCATTGTCTAATGCATAACCCCAAGTCAAGTATATTCTCTTTAACTAAGAAACAGTCCAGTCTGCAAGCTAGACCATTCTCCCTAGTCCGATTAATTCTCCAGGTGGCTTGAATCTTGGCTGAGGGGATGTCAATCAGCTGGTGATGATCCAGGATGGTAGAGAAATAGTCTGAGAGCAAATCTCTTTGTGCACGATGGCCCCACGACTTCGAGTGGCCAATGGAGAAATTTAAATCTCCTCCAAGTATCATATGGTCTACAGATTAAGTATCTGAACCCAGGAATTTCTCCCAAAATTCGAGTCTATTTTGGCATGGCCCATATATGTTAAAAATTCTAAATTTCATGCCTAGGTCTGCAGAATGCATATCAGCTCCAATATGTCTGGTCCCTCCCCAATAGTTGAGCAGTTTAATAGATCGAGCGTTATATCCCTAGGCTATACCCCTAGATCTCCCATGTGCATCTAGGCCAGTGAATTTCCACACAGGTAACATATGCTCAAAGGACCGTGAAATGTCAGAAGTAGGGCCAAGAGTCTCTTGTAAAAAAAATGATGTCAAGCGAGTCAGTTTGAACTAACCAATGGAGTGCTAGATTTTTGTCAGGCCTAGCAAGCCCTCAACAATTGAAAGAGAAAATATTCATGGCGGGAGTTCTGAGGGGGTTTCTCTAGCTCTAAGGACCCCAGGAATTGTGGACTGTTTACTTGATGCGATATCATCTCCCGCCTATGATTGTGCTTTATTGAGGTTGGAGGGTCGACCTTGATGGATTTTGTGTGTGGGGGTGGGGGGGTGGGTGTGGATGATGTCAACGCCGACATGATCCACAACCTGTCTCTTGGATTTTGAATGGGTCAGATACCTGGTGCTGGAGGGGTAATTATGGAGGATACATGTGGAGGAGGGGGGGGGATCGATAGAGAGGGAGGAGTTAGTGAAATGATAGGTTGAGAGGAGGCAATGTCATAACTGATCTGGGCAGAGGCAACAGAGGAAGAACCTGAACCCATATCCAAAGCCAAAGAAATACCAGTTGACAAGATATCATGAATATATGAGAAACAAAGGGAGGAATAAGAGTGAGGGATGCTCATACCCAAGGTGTTGGAGTCTCCGGAGGCCAACATGGCACATTCAGGTGGCGAGGGAGGTGGACTTAGGGGAAGCCTTCCACACTTCTTCTGGGTAGACTTTGTAGGAGTTGAAGCCAATTACACCGGAACTGACTGTGCTTCAGTCCTCCTTTCAGGGGGTGCTACGTGCCGAGGCTATTCCTCAAGATTCCAAGGATGTTCCTCCTGTACAGGTACCTCTCGAGTTAGTGGCTCCTATCTTGGAGTCTTTCTGAATCATCCTCCATTAAGGGGGCAATATTTGAAAAGGTGCCCCACTCTGTGGCATCTCCTGCATCTGAATGGGACACCCTCGTAGTCCAAAATCTATCACCTTGTTGTATTCCTCCATTGAATATTTATACGTTCCAAGAGTCCATTAGTAAGATCCATGTGAACTAGAATCCTGACATAGGCCATACATCTTGAAGTCTGAAAGGAGGCATCAAAGGTGAGATAGTTACCAATTACATTCCCAATTCGATTGAAGATATCCTCTGTCCAGAAGTGAAATGGAAGTCTTGGGAGGTGAACCCAAATAGGTCCCGCATCCACCCTTTCTTGTTTAGGGTCAAACATCGGCGTCCACCTCCTAAGAAGAACATGGGCTTGGTCAATGTTCTAAACAATCGACAAGACCCAGTTGGTGTGAGCCAAACAACTAAACCACATCGCAAACCAGCCTTTAACAAAGGTCTGAACCTTGGGGGGTCCTTTAGATGATGCCCTCAAACCTTTTCCATCCATTTCTGAAGCCGCTCCACACTATAGTGTCTACCACGAACCCGACCAATAAGAACTTTCTCCGTAGATTTCATTGACTCCAATAACTGTGTGTCCTCTGTGAGTTTGAGAAATACCTTGCAATTCCAGAGCTTTAGACACCATTTTCTCTTAGACCCTTCGCTGAACCTGGTGGCCAAGACTTCAAGTACCTCGAATGTATGTGCATCTGCTGGTGAGGTTGATACCTTAGCTACAGATGTCGAAATGGAGGTTAAAAATCCAAAAATGGAGCCAATGCCTATGTAGTTACCTTGTGGAGGAGCTGTCAAGGAGAAAAAAGGCAAATGAGGTGGATGCTTGAGAAGCAGACGCCAAAAAGTGGTCATCGAGGGTTTGCAGATTCCAGATGAAGAGGGATTCAAACCTGAAACCACCCTAAGGGTTTATTCACCTTGGGTATTCAGAGGCTCAGCAAATTCCAGTGAATTCGGTGAGAGCGGTTGAGGGAAGTAGTCAGGGTTTGCTGGGGCATCTGTTGGACACCTAATCCTAAATGGGTTAGTGTGGAAGCTAAAGAGACTAAGCAGTCCAAGGGACCTTGGGATGTGAATCCCAATGGTCAACACATGTACTATAAATGTGTGTCATTTGTGAATAAAAATTGAATTGCATGTTTTATCTTTGATATCTTTCTCGCTCCCCATGTCTGTTTAACATGGTATCAGAGAAGGCGATCTCCTGCCCTGCATAATTAATTTGAACCACTTGTTTTTGTGGTCTCTATATGTCAGTTCTGCGTTACCTGACCTCTGCCGCACTGCACATCTGTTGCGCTGTCATCCTGACCTGACATTGAAATGTTTGAGCGCTATTCTGACCACCACCTCTGTCCTTCCTGCGCTGCTCCTGTAGCGGCTCTTTGCATACAAAATGCCCTCTGTCATTCTCAACTAATCCGCTACACTGCCTCTGTCCTGACATGGTGAAATTTTCGTGAGTCTCGATGGTCTGCTATGTGTATGGTGCGCTGTTGGTGCGTTGAACAACCTTGAAACGTTGTTGGTGAGCTGCTGAACGCTGGTATGGTTTTGTCTTAGAACACATGAGATAATGTTACAAATATTTGAACGTTACTAACTAAACACTGAACGCTGGAGGCTGGTATTAATATTTGAAACGCTACTAATGTTACAAATATTTGAATGCTGCTAACTGAATGCTGAACGCTGGAGGCCTGTATTAATATTTGAAATGCTGTTTTTTGATGCACTGAGTTATGTTAACGAGTTCGCCTGTGTTGTGTTAACGAGTTCGCCTGCCATGTCCAGTGGGCCAGAATTTGGAAGGAAATTTCATGAAGATTTTGCAGTAAATAACCATATCAAACTTATATATCGCCAGTAACTTCCATAGAGATCGGGCATGGACCTTATTTTTATGAAGATTGCAAACAGAAAGGGTCCCATCACCAGTTGTTCCAAGTAGCTGCATAGTACAGGAACATCAGAAACGCGTCGCTCTTCAGTGTTTGGCATTCACTATACAGATGCTTTGCAACTGGATGTAACTTCAACCTCCACCAGTTCTGCGCAAGACCTACCCCTGTGGTTATGGTAGGAGGCGATCAACATCCAATTGAGTTCCATGTATATGATTTCCGACCAAACTCACTGACTGACAGAGTATATGACTGCAAGGTATGTGGACGTGAATTAAGTGGAATTATGTGTTACCATTGCGGTGACTGTGACACATATTGAATTAAGTGGAATTATGTGTTATCATTGCGGTGACTGTGACACATATTGAATTAAGTGGAATTATGTGTTATCATTGCGGTGACTGTGACACATATTTTCATATGTCCTGTGTAAGAATACTGCATTAGCCCTATGTAATAGATGCGATAGATTCCATACAAGTTCCAGAATGTAATAGAAAGAAACAATAGATCTTGAGACTTATTAAATTGAAATTGAAAAGTAATTGTATTTCTTTCATCCAAGTAAATACAACTTGTTGAAGCAGCTTTTATTTTGGCACTATTTCATGCATACGCTGGATATGAAGTGATTTCAAAAGGGCAAGGGCACACATCAAAGTTTGGGTTTTCATATTTTCCAAGTACTGAATTGAGTGTGTTAAAGTAAAAGGTGCATGATTTGGTTCTATGAATTGAATGACGAGTATGAAAGTCTATACTCATGGATTGGAAATGAACTTTTGTATAAAGTTATGTTTTAAGATTTGTGATTTGAAAGCCCTATGAAATAGGAATAAGTTATGATGAAAGTATGTGAGTTAATCATGGAAGTACGATGAAAGTTTGGGATGATGTGTATAATCTCATGTGAATATTGGCATGGTTTAGGAAGCATTTGAGTATTGTTTTTGCCTGAAGGTGAGTGGATCGAGATTGATAATATTGAATGATTTTGAACATATATTGGAAAGCTTCCGCAGGTTGAAATGGGAAAGTGTGAATTGGCTAGTGATTGAAGTTTTTGATTCGGTAAACGCTGGGATGCATTCTTCTATGTTTTAGATATTAATGATCGTGGGTATTACAGGCTTAACCCTGCGTCACTTTTCCTCATTGTTTCACTATTTTTTGAGGATTAAAAATGGCTCCAATTAGTGCAATATTAAAGTTAGTGGACAATCTAATACTCTCTACTATGAATAATATAGTCAAAATCAGCAAGGATTTTCTCTCAGAAATTCAGATATGTCTACAAAATGCATAGGAAAAGATTGATTTTTTGCGGCTTGAATCACAGCTACAGCAAGAAGAGTTACATCAAAATAGACATCATTCTGAACCTGTTTTTGTTCAGAACATTGAGACAACCACCCATCAGCAACATGTTAATAATGTTACTGTTCATTCAAATAAAGCAGCAGTTGTACATACAGATGCAGAAACTTAGTCTGCACTTCCCAAGCCTATCATCAGACCTTGGGAACAACTTTTCCACAACAAGCACAAAACTTGTCTTGGATATGACAAGGATTTGTCCTTTCATATTCCAGATTACTCAAAGCCCATTTAGTTTCAGAGTGTTGGATTCATTCATGACAGTTCACCTGCTCTTCATGACAGTTCAGCTCCAACTATTCTAGACTCTTCTCCTCTTCCACAACAACAACAACAACAACAGATCGTGAAATGCCAACACTGTGACCGAGTTGGCCATCTGAAAGATCACTGTTTTGATCTTCATCCATGTAAGCACTGTCATAAAACTAGTCATTCTTCAAATAGATGCTTAAAAAACAAACGTCCTGCAAGAACAAAGATTCATCTTGGATGGATCGCTTCTTGGAAATGGGCATCAACAGCCAAGAATATATTCCAAACACATGTCAGAACTTGTTCCAGAATATTGAACAGTCTTGCAGTTGAGTTTTCTCCATCATCTCACCTTGTATCTGACAGGGGGGGAAATGATGGTCATCTACAAGCTACAGAGTCACATCAAGTAAGCCTGAGCCACAACCTACCACACCAGTTTCAGAGTTGTAGCCAGATACAAAGATGCCCGTGAACATGCCTTTAGTTGGCAATCTGGGACACTTCCTCTAGCAGAAGACTTCAGCTTCTTGCCAGCTTTGGAAGAATTCCAGGAACAAAATTGAGAACACTTCCTCTAGCAGAAGACTCCAGCTTCTTGCCAGTTTTGGAAGAGTTCCAGGAATTGCATAAGCATTCCAGAGTTGTTGGTCATCCTTAAACCATCACAGGTTGAGACTTCCCTTTTCAGGGTGAAGTTTTACCTTTTATGCGGGGTGAGACCTCCCTTTTATGGTTGAAGGTTTCCCTCTTTAAAACAATAGGATCACTTCCTCTAGCAGAAGACTTCAGCTTCTTGCCAGTTTTGGAAGAGTTTCGGGAACTACACTAAGTGTTCCAGTGTTGGTGTCCATCCTTAAACCACCGCCCTTTATACCAACATTTCAGAGAGCACATTCAGCCTAGTGTTGCCATGCATTTTTGCACATTTTGTATTACAGCTCTCTTCT
>APFE030424421.1:17985-28648 GCA_000404065.3 Pinus taeda
CTCTATTGTTATTTTTGTGGCTTTATATTATTATTGTTAGGTCGGCTAGGTTATATTGTGACTCCATAGGCTCCTATATATAGAAAGGAGGTTTTTTCATTTGAATCATCCAAGAATTTTTCATTTGTATAATGTAAAGGAGGTTGCCCCCTCGAAGAGGCTGAATTCTAAGGCGCTGATCTCTCTTTTCTATCTTTTTGTGAAGCTGGTTTCATAACATAAAAAGTTTGGAACAACTATTTTCACAAAATTAATTTGTCATAAGAAAGATTAAATTGAATTCTTATTATGAGGAAAAGGAATTTCAAAAATTTCCTTTATCCTATCAGGATCTATAAAAATCCCTTCCTTGGATACAATAACTCCTAGGAGTTTCCCTTCACTGAGCTCAAAGTATGACATTTTAGGGTTTAATGAAATCCCATATTTAAGACACCTTTCAAGAATCTATTTAAATCAGATTAAAGGTTATTCATTTTCCTGGAATATATAGTAATATCATCTAAGTAAAAATACACATTTATGTTGATCAGGGCCCTAAAGGCGATGTCCATGGCTCATTGGAAGGTTTCTCCTGCATTTATTAATCTAAAAGGCATTTTTCCTAATGCATAAGCTCCCCATTTAGTCCTGAAAGTATTTTTCAATCCGTCATTTGGATGTATAAGGATTTTGTTATACCTTAAGAATCCATCTAGGAAGGTTGTTAGTTCTGACAGAAAAATTTGTTCCATGGGTGGAAGTGGAAAATTGCATTTTTTACAGGCTTTATTTTGATTTCTAAAATTGATGCAAATCCAAATATCACCATTATTTTCCTTGACAAGTACCAGGTTTGAAACCCATGTAGAATGCCTTACTAGAAAAATAATTTTGGCCTTAATGAGTTTGTTTAGTTCGCTTTTGATTTGATTTTCAAGTTTGGGATGAATTTTCCTTAGCTTTTGCTGAACAGGCTTATCGTCTAGTTAAGCCTGTAAGCCATAATTTTCCTAATTTTGGTCTTTAAATTTAGATCCAAGGTTAATCAATTCAAACATCAAAGTTGAAATTTGAAGTTTGCAGTTAGTTACCTTCTTAAATCTATCCATAAAGTCATATAAATCTTCGAGCTCGACTACAGACTTTGGCAAGGAATTTTCTTCAAATTGTTTCATTTGTTTTCGTGTTCATCTTCATTAATTATTTGATCAGTAAATGACCCTTCTGATGTTAAGAATCTTACAATATCTTCTTCATCATTAAACACATGCTAATTGGTAATATTATCAGGAATTGAGGGGTGAAAAATCAATTCAATGGAAATTCTATTTGGACAATAGTCCTTTGATGGGATTAGCCCCGTTGCGACATTAGCTAGCAGATCAACACTAGCATTTTGAAGTCTTGAGATAAGAGAGATATTAAACACAAGAAAATGAGAAGTAAGAGTTTGAATGAGCGATTTAGAATGCTTCAAGTAGCTTGAGACATGATGGATAGTGTTTATAACATGTTTAATTACAATTTAGAGTCTCCAAACACTTGAAGATATTTGACATTAAGGCTTATCACTTTATACAGAATTTGAACAAGAGCTTCATATTCAACGATATTATTGGTGCATTTGAAATATAGCCTTCATGCTATCATTGTCTTCTCCACTTCAAGATTTATTAAAATACATAATGCTCCCGTGCCATCAATGTGTTGAGAACCATCAAAAAATAAAGTCCAAAATAAAGATTTAGCTACTGGTTTATCTGATAGACATCTAGATGAGTGTACCTATGAAAAATATTCAGTGAATTGAAAAGGAGATTATTGTGCATTAAAATTACCCAAGAATGTATCTAAATAGTGGTTCCCAAGAATATTATTAGCGAAGACCATCGGTTCATTTTCTTCATCTAAGTATGTTACTTAATATTTCATTTGTTTTTCTCAGTCAATGCGAATTTGATTAGGCTTTCCATTATAAGGAAGACACATATGAGACTAGCCGTAGTGAAATAACTATGAAACTTATCTAACCAATATTTGATTAGAATTAAACCATAAAAGTTAGGGATATCAACAAAAGGTACATCAATGATTTAACTGACTTTAGCATTAGAAGAAAGTTTAATAAGAATTGAATTGATTTCCCCTAACACTTTAAATTTGGTTTTGTTGGGTTCAACAATATGTCCAACAAACTTCAATGGTAAAATTTTTATTTTAAGACAAACTAAATAGGGTAGTACATTTGAAGATGCCCCTGAATCTACTAAGAAATTATGCACATTTTCAATGAATATTTCAAAGGTTAGCAGAAACGGAGGGGTACAACAATTTGACCTATCTCCAATAAGGGTGGAATTGGTGGGATCAATATTATCTGAAGGATCAATGGGAGGTTTTCCTGTTCCTTTAGAAGTTTTAGAAGTAGCAGCAATTGGCAAAGGGGATGCAGGAACTGCATTCAATTCTTTAGGTAAATATTTCTATTGCTACTTTAGTTTAGCTACTTCATAGGAGGAAATATTAGCCTTGGCCTTCGTCATAGCCTCTATTGTATTATACTCTAGGGTATCAAAAAGAACCATAGTTTTAGATGTGGATGGAGAATTTGACGAAGAAGGGATTGAGATAGAAGGTGTAATGGGATATTTTTCGGTTGCAGCTTTGCCTTTAGTGCTAGGTGTAGAAGGTTTTTATTTTTGGGTTGACTATGATGAATCTAAAGAATCCTTACTTCGTGTACTGACTAGCAAAGCCTTGCATTGATTTTCATCATCCAAATCTGGATGAATAAAATCCCATAATACTTGAAGTTTGAATGTTTCTTCTTCTTGGGATTCATCGACTGATAATGATTTTTCTTCCTCTTCCTCCTCTTGATCAGATTCAACATTTGACACAATAGTAGGAGGTTGATGGTTTGATGTATGGGGTTTCTTGAAAGATCAGAAAGTTTTTTAGAAGACTCAACTACCTGTTTTTTGATATCTACCATGTCATTTGACATAGATTTAAGAACCTTTTGTAATACTTCAAGATAAAAAGGATCTTTAGGAGTTTTATTCTTCGGTTCCTTGTTGGAGCTGACCTTATTAGTTTTTATTTCTTCTTGAGAGGTTTTATTTTCTAAGGCAAGAATCACTTTTTCTACAGCTATTGACTCTTTCCTATTATCAACGAAAGTGGCCATATTAGCCCTGTCTAAAAAAATTGTTATATTAGAAGGAAGAGCAGAAATATTCCACTCAATTTTAGCCTCAACACCACATTCAGAGGTATTTGGAATTTTATATAACAACTTATTAAACCTAGAACTGAAATCTTTGATTATCTCATTGGGGTTGGCTTTAAGATTGGATAGATCATTGATTAGAGTAGTAGTTGTGTGATCATCACCAAAATTACTCAAAAATTATTCTTAAAATATATCCCAACTAGCGATAGATGTTGGTGGTAATGAGAAATACCATGAACCTGCATATCCTTCAAGGGTATATGGGAATAATCTCACTACACAGTCTTCTTCTACTAATCCATTGAGATTAATGGCTAGCATAAAATTGTGGAGATGTTATTCAACAAGTATTCCATCGTCATGATTGAACTTTGGTGACAGTATTTCTAGATGCTTAGGTAGAGGATGGAAAGGTATTACCATCTGAAAAACTCTAGGACTAGTCCATGGTCTAGCTTCTGGTGGGTTTTTTTCCCTACCGTCCATTATGGGAACTTGAATAGAAGGTGTGATAACATTATAAGAGGTTGACTATGTTGAAGAAGAAGCAAATCATGAGCTAGTGTTGGTTGAATCAACACCAGTTGATTGCGATGAGAGAGAATGAAAGGAAGGATTAAGAGAAGGAGAGAAAAATGGTGATGAAGTTTTATATGAAGGTGTTTGAGGTGGAGTTCATGATAAAATATCACTAGTGGATGATTGAGCTTCGGATTTTTTTGTTTTTCTATGGTGGGGAGGTAGAGGAAACTCAAATGGAATAGTCCCAAGTTTATCACTTTGGGAATGAGTCAAACTGTGAGTGGATTGGAAAGATGAGGAAACACTACTTTCAGATAAGTCTGATTGTTGTGGATTCTCTTCATAAATGAAAATTCTTTCTAATTTTTGAATTAAAGTTTGTACTTCGGGTATCTCCTGAGAAGGAGGTTGGTTAGACGACCTAGTTAGTGTGTTAGGAGAATTTGTGGTTGTTTTCACAACTTCCAATCTAGGAGTGGGTGATTTGGAATGAGCTCTGGAAGTTGGTGGAGATCTTGAGGAGGAGTGAATCTTTAAATGGCCTCTTGATGTAGTATCAAACCTTTTTTCCTTTCATAGTCGGGGCCCTCCTTCTAGCGCCAAAAATGTTGAAGGCCTGGACTGTCATGGTCTCAACATCAAGGATGACCACCTAGTCGGGAACTGAAAAATCGTTCTGTATCTATTTGGAATAGTGGCTCCAACTGGGGATCAAGGGACAAGTTTCCCTTTAGGTATATATGATGGGATTTTGAATGTAATCATGAGTAAAGGGGATGTCATCGATGGACATGAAAGATATATATATATATATATTATAGGTATTAAACTTAGCCTTATCCTGTGATTTAAATATTATTTAATGTGCTAAAAAATATAGATTGTATAGCATTTCAAGAAATAATTACAAGAAATATAATTAATTTGATTAAAAAGTTAATCAAAATAATTGTTTTAAAACATATCGCATATAAGATTTGATTGTTTTTACATTGCATTCAAGAATATCAACTTCATACTCTTTAATAGTGAATAAGTACTCAATAGTGTATATGCTCATACAAAACAAAAATAATAAATAAAATGTGTGACTGTCATTAAATATAAACACAACAATAAAAAATAAAAAAACAATAAAAAAACTGATAGATTAAGGCTCTGCTCATGGAAAGAAAATAGTCTTGGTTCCTCCTTCCTATTAATACACTTGAAAGATACAATAGTACGAGTCTCTTAAGTTTCCATACAACAATTCAGAACCCCTTTCTAAATACATGAAATGAGTATTTATAAAAATATAAATTTCAAAATATCAAATAATCAAAATGTTAGGAGGTTCAAACAACCTTCCTTAATATAAAACTAAAGGACAAAAATAGAGTCTGTTGGAACCAATCATCTATAATGAGAAGCCTATTGTGCTTTCATTTTCTACTCGATTTTATAAATATCCATTATGGGATTTAATTTTGGAGGATGAGCTAGGTTAAGTCGCATCTAGCCCACATAAATTGCATTGGAGAGTATTGGCAGCATGTGGACAACATTATTTTTCAAAGAATGTAACATAACCATTGGCTGCATGGTTTAACCAAGTGTTGCCAATAGTGTTCAAAGTTTAACTTGGATAACTTGTTTATGTTACCTTTGTCTTGGACCAATCTTGCCAATGTTTCATTAGTATCTTGACATTTGGAAATGTATCTATGGGGCATTCTTGAATCAGGTTGGCATTGAAAAGGTTTTCGTGAATGGTCTGCAAGATATTATTTGCAATGTCCCTTGTACTCAAGATGGCTACATCTACCTATTTTATTCTCATGTCCCAATCCCAAAAAATGATTTCCTTCTATATGTCGTGAGTCCTGGGAGGATTTGTTGCTCTACATTCTGCTTTGTTTTGATAGGTAATATAGTCAAAGATGTTCTCTTCTATGTCATTGAAGTATGTACTCAGGTCGTACAACTGATTCATCAGTGAATCACTTGTCTTGCATAGATCATTGACTATTGTCAGCTTTTGGCAAAATGTAACTTGTTGTTGAGCGAGGAGAGTGTTAAGTTTTGCCACTTCCTTCTTGAATTCTTCCATCTTAGGATTATCTTTGTGTTGATCAATCCTTAGCTAAAGTTGTTACAATTGTTCATCCTTTCTCCTAATGTTTGCTTCACGTTAAAGCTTTATTTCATCAAATATCTTCTACATTTGTGTCATCTTTACCTACCATTATTCACCAATACTTTTCTTTGTATTTTATAATGCTTGTTCTAATTGCAAGATCTTATCATCCTTTTCCCTAACCAGAAGTTGTACTCCTTAGGCTTTGTCAACAATAGTTGTAGCATATGCCCCTACAAATTGAGATAGTCTTGTGAGATCATTGGTAGGGTCAATTTGAGAATCCTTCCATAGAATGTCCAAAGATATATTTCAAGGAATTAAGCCCTGAGATTGTTCTGTCCTTTTCCTCTTCTTTTCCCTTGTCATAAAAACTTTATGTTTTGGAGTGTAGAATACATCCAAGGGAGGTATTTCTTCAATCTTGAGTACAACTTCAGATGTGGCGTCTACCAGGATGGCTTCCAAGTCACAGTGCTAACTTCCTTGTCAGAAGATCCAATAGTGAGTGGAATATTCTTAGTAATCTCAGGAGTTTTGAGATTTTTTATAGGATTTATGGTCTGAGTCTCTTGCGAGGCTATCAATCTTATTAAACTGTTCCCATAGTTTATTGAAATCTCTAGTAGGCATTGATTTATTGGTCTGTTGTGTTGATGATGTACTTTTAGTGTTCCCCTTCTTGATTTTAGGTTCCATTGGGACTTGAATTGTAACCCTTTCTTTGTGTAGAACTGGTTGCGAAATATTTAATATGTCGAGGGGGATATTCTCCAAGCTGTTGTTCCTATATTCTTTGATTTTTTCCAGATCAACTAGGTTCATATCAGCTTTGGCTAATCTCTCTACCTGATGATAATCTACAGCTATCTCGAAGAGGTCATCGAAGTCATCTGGTTCATGCTAGAATTTCCTTTGACCTGAGGGGTGACATTTTGAGCTTTCTTGTTTGGGTCATATTGCCTAGGTCGAATAGTGGGAAACTTCATGCATAGAATTATCTAGATTTCAAGCATTGTATGCCTAAAATTCTCTAGAGTAAAAACTCCACAGTGAATAGGAAAAGGTGGCCAAACAAATTTCTTGGCTTCTTTAAGATATTTAGTCAGTCCATTGCCCACAATATGATGTGCTACTTCTCTGGCCATAAGTTTTTTTGGGACATATAAAGGGAGGACATGAGGGGCAAGTAGGATTTGATAGATCTTGACATAAGTGAAAAATTCTTCCCCAAACCATTTTCATATGGTCCTAAGGTCATCTATAGGTTCTCTAGAAAATATAGCAGTTTTTCATAAAGATGGTCTGGTACAATGGTAACATTAGCCCATGGCAGTTTTTATTAAAATGGGTTTGATAGTTACTTTCCCATAGGATATTATGGTATATATGGATGGGGGTAGGGTCTTCTAAAGTCCATTTCCATCACATGGATGGAAAATCAGAGGTAAATCACAACACATCCATCATATAAGCACTCATAAAAAAGGGGGGAATCTCCCTCATAGGCATACTATATTCACTTCTATATGCGAGAATCTAAGTGGCCAACTTGTTTGACAAAATGGTAGTCCAATCCATAATGTAGGCATCTGAGGAAAATTCTATTAGGGGAACCCATTCTATAGTGAATTTTTTGTGTATTAGGTTATCTAAATAACTTACACATCATAGCTCCAATATGATAATAAGGACCAACAAGAGAAAATAGGGAATACATACCCTTTTCGTCATGTTTGTGTTTACTTGGCTCATTCCTCCACTGCCTGATTGGGTGTGACTGAACTAGATGCTCATCTACGAACTTCTAAATAAATTGGGTGTTGTATATCTTATGAGGTTCTGGTAGGTGGTGTATCTTTCAGAGGTCTTCAACTCTAAACGATCCAATCTTCATCTGTGTCCTCAAGGTTATGAAAGTCCTGTCGACGATATTCAATTCACAAATTACTCATTTGACTAAGTATGTATATAACATTATCTTTGCCCGAGTAGTTAGAGTTGGCGACATCTTCTGAATTGGTTTCAGATGTTGCTGTAGTATTATCCACTATAGCCCGTGTGACAATTACCTTGGGTTCTTGTCCCTCGAATAGTCTGTACATTGCTTCCCAAGAAGAACTTCTGACATCTGTAGTACATGTATTGTCTAAGAATAATGTAGGAATTTCAGTTACTTCTATAGTAGTTGTGTCCGGTGGTAATGGAACCACATTCTTCTTATTCTTCTTTGGAGCTCTCGGAATTTTGCTTAAGCTCTACTTCTTGGGACTAACACGTGACAAAGAACATATGATAAGAATAGGGAGCAATGCCTAGAATTCAAGACTTATGACAAGAATGGTAAAATGGTGTGAAAATAGGCATTTAATACAAAAATCTTGAAATGCTCAATGAAAGAAACTGAATCATTCACACAACCGAGGTCCATTAATACCGTTATAACTAATAATAAATGAAGAAACACGGGTTTCACATGCCTTTCACACAGGTCAGCACCCTTTCGAATTCTATCGCATGACAAGTTCTTGGATATGATCATCGATGGCTTAGCAAAGTGAACATTTCCCATATGCGATTGGTGAAATTTTCTAAGAGATATGGTATGGAACTTATTGCGCGATTTATCGCAATCAATGTTTCATGAGGGAAGGTCATTTTAACCCTTTGTGATGCGATGTGATCATAATATAGTGATAAGGTACACTAATATTGGGTGGTGCTTTGTTAGGTTTTTGAGTTAAAAATAGTGTTGGGGGAATGTGATATTTTCATTTCCGATTAAAAATAGTAGTGAGAAATTTTCTTCATTTAAATTCAATTAGAAGTTTTATTGTAGTGGGTTAGGTCGGGTAATCTCACATTCCTCTTTGACTTAGTATGACACTTTTACTCACTTGCGATTAGTGACATGCGAAATTATTGAGACCTATTCAAATTTAAGTCATTTTTAAAATATTAATGGAGTTAAGACCTAGGGTCAGGATGGTTCTTTATTTTAATTTTTTGAGATTGCTTTTTTATCTACATTATTAAAGGTTATATATTTAAAATTCAAAAGGATCCCCATTATTCAACTAAGTTACTTATTCTAATAATAATGGGGTTTTTTTGAGTGATAAAACAACTGGAAAAACCGGTTAAGGGATTCCTAGGCCTTTGGGAATGAACCTTGAGACCACCTCCCATGGATTCTGAAATCCATCGGGAAAAAAAAACTCAAAACTAAAATAAACACACCAACATCGTGGCATCTGGAAAAAGGAAATGCTAGGCTAAAAACCACTCTCATAATCCGGCAAAACTTTGCCACCAAAAAGAATAAACCATACACCAACATGCAAAGCCATGCATGTCCAAACCAGCTAGAAAATCACACATGCAAAATGTTACATGCAAGTAATCCTGCTGAAGTTGATTGATGCTAATTTCCTTCCTTGGTCCTTGTTTTCCCTGCTTTCCCTTTGCTTTCCTTTCCTTCCTTGCTCCAAACCTAGAGGGCTCCAAGAAAATTCTATGTGACCAAGAGTGAGAGAGAGAGAGAGAATAATGAGAGAGCTCAAAATTTGAACAAACAAAAGGTTACCAACTGATCCTCAGAAGCCTTTTTATTAATGAGGCCTTTATTTTCTTCATTTTCCATTATTTTCCTTCATTTTTCTCGTCACATGCAACTTGTGACATTTCACCTTCCTTTTCTCCTAATTTCCATTATTTTCATAAATAAATTTGCCAAAACTGTCTTTTTCCTTTTTAATGCCTTTGCCTTAGCCTTTGCCAATTTTCCTTAGCCAAAACACACATCCAGTGATGTCAACTAGGATATCCTTGCCCAAAATTCAGCTTGGAATAAGTGTCCCTTAACCGTGGTCTTATTTTCCCTTTATTAACTTTTATTACATGAAATTCTCACCAGGGTTGTTACACTTTTAGTCTAGATTTTTTTTTTGAAACCACTGGATACCTTATTCTTGCGCTCAAATCCATGGGTTTTTCAGTGTAAAGAGTTGAATTCTAGCCAACAAGTTTCAAACATTTTACGCCCCCCAATTGTTCTATGTTTTTAATATATCCATGGATCTAGAATATATTTGAATCGTAACTCTGAGGAGAACAAGAATGGGATATAAAACTATAAGTTTTAAGAGAATATTTTTGTGTAGGATTTTATAAAAAAGGATTTAGGGAGCCTAGTAAGAAAATAGACCTTAAAACAGGTTGTCATTACGTCTTCATAAGCAAAATTATTTATAAATCTAATTAGGTATTTTTCTCAAACCTTTGCCTAAAGGCCGCACAAAGTTGAAACTTTCTCTAATACCATATATAATGAACCATAATTGAAGCATACAACTAATTAAATCAATTTATGTGATTAATAATCAACACACAAACTATTCAACTAATTAGCATAGAATTTTTGAAATCATTAGTAGAGAAGACTAACCTATGGCGACAATATACCTTACTAGTAATTTTAGAGTTACAACACTATCTAGATCCTGCTTGCCACAAAAAAGCTTTAGGGACGGCTCTCCACCTAACCATAGGCTCAATTGGACATAATATTTCTACAACTGGCCACCCCTGAGCCCTCAATAAACTATTATTGCCAGGGAATCCATTGTCTCACAAGAGTCTCCTTTGAAAGGAATGAATAATGTTTCTCATCTCCTTTTCCATTCACAAAATAGAATAAACAATTCCAATAATAGAAAAGAATTGGAAATGGATCTATATACTCACAATCCTTGTGTCAACATGCCAACTTTTATTTTTTTATTTTAAGTTTTAATTATTTCAAC
>APFE030424422.1:0-55329 GCA_000404065.3 Pinus taeda
TTAATATAAAATAATAAATGAGTAGAATAACTAGGTGATTAATAGTATTAACATATTAGATATAATAATAATAGTAATAAAAGGAAATAAAAAAAGAATAACACTGTGTAATATGCATGATATGTCGAACGTTTTGGATGGTGACTCCATCCATTATCACTGACCACAGAGTCACCATTTTTTGGACGTTGGACACGTTGGACAGATCACACGTATTAAACAATGTTATTCCGAAAATCACTAACAATATGATTAACTATGAAAGTCTCCATTAAACTATTAAAATGATTTAAAATCATATTATCATAATGATAAAATTAGAAAATGTACAAAAGATATGATGTAATTAGAGATATAAACTTTAGTGCACCTTCAAATTTACACATTACTTTCTTTTTGGCTTATATTTAATCTAGTAACAACATGTTATCATTATTAAGGTGAAGTGAACTTTCCTCTTAAGCAAGCGTTCGAAAGTTCTGAGTTCATATAGAGTTAATTTTCCCCTCTAACTGTTTATAGATGGTTTCCATAAGTGAAATGGTATAGAGACATTCTTGGATGAAGATTCGTTCTCTTTTAATTTTTGAAAAACAATAATTCTCTCTATCTATAAATGGATTAGATTTCACTATGGGTTCCACAAAATTTAAACAAATTTTGAGTCTCTATAATATCCCATCACAATGTGGTATGGCTTCCACTTGAACAAAATAATGTGTTGGGGGATTATTAAGACATTTCATCATTTCCACCTAGCCCTACTAAAACTCGAGACATGTTTAATGTTAATCATATGTATAACTCATATTAACCTTGATCCCTCACATTATATGACATGTGGAGATCTCTCTTATAGCTCACAACCTCCACGATACATTTTAGACCCTTTTTCCGGAGTCACTAATGGTGAACACAGTGTGTGGGTTCACTTTCTACATGTCAAGTATCAGAAACATGGTTAGCCATCCATGTAACAAAGTCACAAGAGGATGACTCAAATGAGACAAGGTAATTGCATGGTGTTTTTTAATCCCTACAACAAATTGGTGAGATTGACTACCATCCCATACTTTTCATTTGACATTGCTTGATTTTTGTAGACAAATATTTCCATATCGGTAGACTAGTGTTTCGGAAATACACTTATTTGATTATTCATGTCAGCTTATTTTCGCAAGGTGCACAACTTTCAATTCACCGTATGACATTAGCTCAGGCTGCAATGGTAAGCGAAGATTAGTTAAATTATATTGGATGAATATATGTTGCTAAGGAATTTATAGGTTTTATATTTTTTCTTATTTTGTTATCATATGTGAGGAAAGTAATTTGAAGTAATGAGGTTTTTCAATGAGCCATTCAATAAAAATTATTTAGCTAACATTTGATTCGCTGTTACAAGTGTTTGAGATGACATAACAAAATTAGCATGCTATCCAATATTATCATAAGTTTCTTTAACTTTTGGTTTCTGAAGATATGTTTATTTTAATTATGGTTGAAAGGTCTCAAAATTTTAAATTTCAAAAATAATATATAATAAATATTGTAGACAATTTTATTTTATTAATAATAAATAAATAGTACAATTTAATGAGCGATGTTTATGAGTATGGGTTTTGATTTTATATATGGTGGCTCTGCTTGACTGATGACAAGCTATGAAAGAAAAATGGAGAGTCGAAGAATTTTTATTCTCTAAAAATAAATTTGGAAGAGGGATAAACAACATATCTTAAGGGGGCACGTAGCACAAAGCGGATATGGCCTTATGGTGGAAAAAGTCCTAGGAAATAAATAGTTGTTAGTGGGATATTTTCCACATGTTATGAGGCTACAAAGGATCAATGATGAATTTATAAGTACCCAAGGAAGAGATATGAGTCTCATGTTGTGAGAGAATAAGTGAAAGGTTGAGCTTGATCTGTGAATACCACCATCTAATACTTGAAAGTGAAAATCCACAGAGCTAAAATAGGCATGAGGAACTGTTGATGCCCCGAAAATCGTTACATCAACCTCGGGGGATAACCACCCGGTCTGGACCTTAATACAACTCCTTTTCCATTTGGGATGGTGGCTCTGACTGGATATAATGGGACCAGTTTCCCAATAGTGAATAAAAGGGGGTGAATGAATGATTGGTTTTCAAATAAGTGATAATAAACGGAGGCCTTATTCTATGAACGAAAACGTAAATGACTATTTTATCCCGGGGAGCTTCTATTCTTTAAGTGTAACGTTTAATTATCTATGTTTGCTGATAGGCATATAGATGACACTAAGCAATAAACAAAGACATTCATTTAAATGATAATTACTTCGTTCAAATAGTTGAACGAAGTAATTGATAAAACAATATTACACTTCTCTCTTATATTACCGATACATGTATAATTGAAAGAATAGCAAACTGTAAACATCCAATAGTGGAAAGCATAAAGTTTACTTTTAAGTACATTCACATATTCAATAATAGCATAAATGACCAAACAACAATTCACATAAAAGGAATAAATTCAGACATAGACAATAGTACCATATGAGCTGCGAATTATTCCCTACGCCAATCGCAATTTGAATTCCTTCTTCCGATTCAGAAATACTTTAAAATAAAGGAAATAGTGCACATTCATATCAAAGCTTCATTGTCAAAATTTGGAAAGATTGGTCCAGTCTTCATAAAAGAATATGCTTGAAGTACAATAGCGCAACTTCAAGCTTAAGTCATATACAAAAACTTACGAACCTTTCTAAATGCATGAAAGGGTCTATAAATACTAAACTAACAAACTACAAAATTAAAATGCTACTAAATTGGTATAATCCGATCTTAAAATATCTCCCCCACTGTGATCTGGAAATCGGCAGCAATGATTCATTCTTCTGGCTGTTTGCCCTTTGTCCTGAGTTGGCATATTGCCAGCATTGGTTCTGCTTCTTTAGGGTGGCTAAGTCAAGAATTGATTTGAGCAACGTAGGTGGCATCATGTATAACGGGAATAATACACCTGATTGCATCCGTCAGGAATTTGAGGGTGGCTCTCTGACTGTATGGTTTAACTAGGAACAACCAATAGGTGTCCCAAGCTAAGCTTTTAATCCCTGAGATCAATATCCCATTCTTTTCAAGCTCTTGGTTACATGACTACTCCAATGTCTTGGCTGATAATAGTTTACCTGGTATACATTCAGAAATCATGTTACATAAATAGAGAGTGTTATTGATCAAGTCAATTAAATTGCTCGTCGATAACTTGCATCGGGAAACAACTCTCTCTGATTTCATTAATTGGGACTGCCATTCTGTGAATAGGATTTCCTTATAGGATTCTAAGATTTTGGGCAAGTTTGCTGCCTTTCCCTCATTGGAGTCCTGCCATGTAAGAAAGTCTGTCAAAGTTTTTTTGGTTTGCTCTAAATCCTACCTGGCATCCACTGAATTATCTATTATGGATGATGTTATGTCGCATAAAGGTTCAAATTGGGCGATTTCAAGACATAACAATCTTATTTGCGTTATTAATGCCTTGTTTATTTGCATCGCCTCTACTCTGAACTCAGCAGGCTGGGGAAGACTCTTGAACCTTTCTACCTGGGCTGGTAATTGAGCAATTTGCTCATCTTTTGTCTTTGCCATTTGTTCATTCATCGCCTTCAACTTTGATAATGCCTCTGATAGTTCCTTCTGTATCTGGATTGCTCCCGAATCAATCCTCTTCTTCTCTTTCTGCAACTGTTTATTTAGCTGGTTGTTTGATTGTTGCTGCGTGGACAGTTGTTGTTGTAGTTGTTCTAACTTCTACTGCTCTTATGATACTTGTGCTTGCAATAAAGCGATTGCTTAATCCTTTTCCTTCAATAAATTGCTTACCTCCGATGCCTTATCCATGGTGGCTGCCGAATAGGTGCCAGCATATTGAGATAACTTGGTTAGGTCATCAGAGGGGTCAAATTCTTCTCTCCATACCACATTTGTTGTTATTGTTTGTTCAGGGAACAAAGAAGGTTGATCAATCCTTCTTCTCTTCCGTTGTTGTTTTATTACAGCCCTGTGTTTTGGGCTATAGAAAAGATCTAGTGGACGAATGTCCTCTACTTGCAAAACAATTTGATTGGAAGGGTTTTTTGGAATTGTTTCTACTACTGTCTTTGAGGGTGGACCGCTGGTTCCTTTGTTTGGAGCCTCCTATGATGCTGTATCTTGTATATCGGCAACTTTGGATGTTTCGGCGTCCGTTGAGGTCTCAAGATTGCCTATAATTGTATTGAATTGTTGCCATTCTTCAAGCAATTTTGGGTCCACTTGAGTGTCAACATTCACTTCTTTGCTGCTCTACTCTTGCTGCCTTTTTTGTTCTTCTTCCCTTATCCTTTCCTCTTCTTTCTTTTATGCTTCCTCTTGTTCTCTCCTTTGTGCCTCTTCTTGTTCTTTTTTATGTGCCTCTTCCTTTTGTAATCTCCGAAGTTCCTCCTGCTCTTTTCTCTGGACTTCTTCATAGATTGCGGATGTAGTAGGAGGTTCATTAGTAAGCTGTTGTTCAGGCTCGCTTAACTGAGTCATCAGGGTAGTAGCTAACAAATCGAGAGGCAAAGTTTGCAACCTCTGTTCTCTAATTTTGTTAAATTCTACTAATCCGTCATCATGGTATCTCATTCTGGCTAGCTGTTGTACCTGGAAAATTGACTCGGCAGAGGAGAACAGGTCATCAAACTCATCTTCTTTATGCTCGAATTTAGTAAGCTTGGCCTCATCTAGGGTGTTATAGATGATTTTCTTCGGGTCGAAGCGTCTATTAGGCAAAGTGGCGAGAGTTAGGACGCTTATTTTTTCTGCTTCTTTCTCTGCATGTTTATAATCATGCAGAGTATAGACGCCGCATCTAAGAGGAAAAGGAGGCCAGACTTGCTTCTTTGAATTCTTGAGAGTTTTCGTAACTGACGCAATTGTAAGTTGATATGCTATTTCGCGAGCTAATAGCTTGTCTGGTATGTACAAAGGGAGGACATGAGGTCTGGCTTGACTGCCGAAAATTATTACATAAGTGAATTTTTCTTCTCCGAACCAGTTTCCTAGGGCTGTCAGGTCAATCTCAGCCCGAGAGGAGATCTTAGGGGCAGGTTTATCAAAAATTGCATAGTAAAGAGGTAGCATAAATCCATTGCAGACTTGGTATAAATGGTGTTTATAATGAGCTTTCCATAATTTTTGGTGGTAGACATGAATAGGCATAGGGTCTTGGGGGGTCCATCACCACCCTAATACAGGGAACTCAGAATTGAAACAAAGGGTATCCAGAATATAGGGACTAAAATAAAATGGAGGGATGAGCCTATCAATGACACGGGATTTGTTTCTGAACTCAAGAATAGCCGTAGCCAATTTGTCCGATAATATAGTCCCCCAATCCATTATCTCACTATTACATGCTGCTTCCATCAAAGGAACCATTTCTATGGAAAACTTGGAAGAATAATGCAATCCCCATAATCGACACATCATGAATCCAGCATAACAATAAGAAGAGCATAAAGAGTCGACGGAGTACTTACCCGAAGACTCATGTTTGTGTTTCGCCGGGTTCTGTCTCCATTCTCGTATGGGTGCTGACTCGGTCTCATTCTCATTTCGAAAATTTTCTAGGAATGTTTTATTGTATTTCTTCTCTGGCTCGGGCAAGTGCTACATTTGTCTGAAATCGTTGGGCTAAAATGAACCAAATATTCTTCCATCAATAGTGCAGAATGTCCTGTCCGTAATTGGAATTGCCTCAATTGCCCATCTCACCACTTCAATAAATGGAAGAATTTGTTCTCGAGCTGCTATCCTATGTAGGTAGGAATCAACCAAATCTTTCAAAGTGGCATCAGATTTCCGGCTTGAACCAACTGAGGCTTGCACCGATGTTCGCTGAGGTTCCTCGACTTCTACCAAGTTGTAAATACTTTGCCAAGTAGTGTTGCCAAGGCCAAGACATGTGGTATCTGAGATTAATCCCTTCTTGCTTGGGCCTGGATCGGTGGCATGCTGTCCTGTTACCATAGGAGCCAAAGGCATTCCAGACTTCTTAGATTTCTTTCCCATTGTTACTATGGAAAAACTATGCGCAAGAGAAAGATAGACGTAATGCAGAGAATAGATAGCTAAAACCAAATATGAAGAAATTGTGTCAATCAATGGGAAATGAACGATTTATCATAAGACTCCCGCGGAAGCAAATCTCTGAAAGGATTTAGGCATGACTGCTCATTAATTGGCCGTTAATACGTGTCAATCACTTAATTGCTTGTTATATCCTTTATTTTCCGAATAATGGTTTAAGCATGGATTTGATTTGTTTTGGTGGTTGGACGCGAGCGAATCTCTATCAAGAAGAGAAAAGGCTTTCAATGATAATTAATACATAATATAGCGAAATCATATTGATCTTTTTCGAAAATTGCGCTTTTGGGTTCATCGCAATCGACAATCGGAGGAAGGCTTGGGTAATTTCATTTGAGTCTTACGGAATCCCCGATCGCCGATATGTGATATAGCTTGACTCGCATCGGGAGTTTGAATGAGGAGAGCTTGTTATGTTCGTGTCACATTCCCCGATCGCCGATTGCGATATCGCATCGGGGCAAAGGGGAGGGGCCTTTTATTATTTGTTTTCCCGATTATCCATTGGCTGTTTGGCTTTTATCGCATTGGGGAAAATCAACGGGTCATGGTTTATGCATCCTTTTGTTATTGCAATATGCGATCTTGTGATCGCTTTATCGCAATAATAAAGGATTATTCCTTTTATTTTAAAGAACTATTATTTCAAAGGGTTTGAAGCTATTTTGTTTATTTCGGAACCTTTAGAAAAGTGATGGATTAATACCAATTTTAAATTAAAAGGGACCCATTTCAACTTATAATTTTTTTTAAAGTAAGATTAATTGAAATGGGGGGTTGTTGTATAGCACAACAGGAACTCATCTCTATAAAATCACAACCCAAGGCTTAGGGGCGTGTTACTAAAGAGAATTGTCTTATTGATCTACTACAGACACGTGGAACATCCCCCATAAATTTGTATCATCCATATGGTTGTTGGTTCATCTATTCCTTAATGCATGTGTTCAAGTGGTGATTTCAATTCATTACTACTGATGTTACATGTAAGATATATTAAATCATGCACAAGTTTATAAAATAAGGTTGCTTAGAAAGTTAGTGCCTTTTTAAGAAAATTGATAGAAATGAATATCTTGTAGGGTTTACTACCAATCATTATAACCTTTAAGAGAAGGTTATTATCCCACCCAACAACTTCATATCAATCTTATTGTCTACATGTTTTCAAGGTTAATAGAAATATGGATAACTTTTAAAGATAAATGGTTGTTCACTAGATTGATGGGCATTTGGATGGTCGATGGGAAGGGTTAAAATATACACGATAAAAATAAATTAGATTTATGTCTTGCATGTTAGGAAATACCTAGACAGGCCCAAAGGAAAACCACTTGAATGTCGATAAACTTCTAAATCTTCCTTCATTTCTTGTCTAGAAAGAATATGCTAGGCCTAGAATATTACATATGGAGGAACTGCACATCCTCCTCAACTTAACGCAAATGTGAGGTATTAGATTAAATTATAGATATAAGTGACAAACGTATTGAGAAGAGTATATGCCAAAACTATAGCATAGGATAAACTTAATGATGTTACTTGAAAATCATAAAACAAGGGAACTAATGGTAATAACATTTATGAATGGAAGCTAAGGATAAATGTAAAACCTATGATGTTTCCTACAAGAACCTATTTAGACGATGCCAACTCCAAGAATCAGAATATATCCTTGAGCAGACCAAGTAGAGGGCAAGTTACAACCTAGAAGCATGATATTCTTAGGAAAGGTGGGATGCCTTATGAGGTATGGTGTGTCGATAACTAAGAAAAGAGGCTACAAGGATAAAACTAGTATGTAACTATTCACTCCAAAAGCAAAAAAAAAAAAAAAACAAACACAATTTTTATGCATTCCTAGAGTTTTAGGCACAATGGAAAAGGAAAACCACATTCCTAATGTGAGAAAAACATGGCCATGGTTCCTTAAAAACAACCCTAAATTTATTGTTTTTATCAATATCGGGTGGGGGTGGGGGAGGGGCCAAAACTCAAATAACATCCCAAACTCAAAAGTGTGGAGAATAATAAATAATGCATACTCTTTATATTAGAATTTATACACATTTAGAGCACTGTAAATAGAATCAATATTATATAATGGAATAATCATATGGCTATGGTATGATACCCTTACCCTCTCCATTGCTAAATGGAATCACAAAAGAACCCATTAGTAAATAGCCATAAAACAATATTAAACAAAATGATGTCTTTCAATTTCTCCAAGGGAATAGATAAATAATATTATAAGTTTGAAGAACAGGATCCTAGTGTGTTAACCCTCTCTGAGGTATTTCGTTACAAACAAAAAATGTCTTACAAAGACCCAATAACCATATAAACTAGAGATAGTTGAAATTGAGTCCATTCACAATAAGTGAAAATGGAATCCATGCAAGGAGGTGGGTGAAAACAAAGAAAGGGAAGGAAGTTATCATCATCTCAGCATCATACTAAGGGAAAGTATTTGGGAAGTACTTCCATGGGATGACATACATCCCCTCCTTAGTTTGTATCTTAGCATTATCAGAAACTCACCTCCAAATAACAAACCTCCCACCCAAACCATGCTAAGAAGAATTTAATATCTTAGAAAAATGAAACGAAAGTGAAAAACAAAAATAGAGAGCAAACAAAAGTAGTTATTACGTACATTGTTTCCCATTCCTTTCAAATCCTCTACATAGTGCAAGAAAGATAATGTTAATCCAATTTTACATTTCAGAGAAAGAATAAAACTTGATGTGGGTAATCTCGGTTCATTGCAATCTAAGCTTTAGGATGCATAAGAGGGAATGGAGAAAGATAAAAATAAATTGAAGGAAATGGATTGTAGGAAATTAGTAATGGAATGAAGGAAAACAATTCACAAAGTCAGAAAGAAAATTGGGGCAATAGTAATGAAAACTCTAGAGCCATAACTCTGAAAGGATATGTTCAAACCCTGATTTCAAAATGTTCTTACCCAGGAAGCCAATCCATTTTCCACGTTTCAATTACCTATTTCTAAGCTTCAGATCACCTTTGTTCAAAATGACAATAAAGGTTTCTATTAAGCCCACATAAAACATTTCATTTAGGACAAGAAGGGCTATCACCATTAGTTAATTATTTAAGAGCCGAAATATAGTTTGAGCACATGAACATAGTGATAAGTAAGCATAAATTAAACCCAACTGTCATGCGAGACACTACACCAAAAACATATCCCCCTGGTAGAACATAAAACATTGTTGAATCAATTGAGGGAAGGGGAAAACCATATGAGGGTGGGGTTAACATATAATCTTCCCCATTATGGCTCAACGAGTCACCAAATAACATGGTAGAGTGAATTTTTTATCAAAATTTATAAGGTAACAAAAGTCAACCTAGAGTCAATAATAAACTTAGATAAGGAAACCTCATAAGCTAAGTTATATCTTGTGTTAAAACAAAAAAAAATAAAAATAAGGAGTTATTAAGAGAGGTATCAGAAATGGTATCAAACAACTGGTTTACAACACTTGGACCTACATGAGCATAAAATAAACAAATATAATAACTAATAAGTCTTATTACAACTCTTACATGTTAAATGGTTGAGGAGAGAGAGGGAGAGGCTCTGTAGTGAAGCCATGAAGAGAGTGAAGATCATCAAGGTAAAGAATCATGAAAAGGGATATCTATTGAAATACTAATTTCTAGGAATCAAGATATCCAAGATATGTATTAAGTCCTTTAAGAAACTATTAAAAGGATGCAAACTGGAAATAGATAAGCATAGAACAGATAACAAACAACTATTGAGGATGTAGGTAGAGCAATATAAAATATAAGAACAACAATAGAGGATGAATACAACAAAATTAAAAAGGTCTAATGATAAAAAAACAATGAAAAATAATGGGTAGAACTATAATATTAAGGAAAGGATTCCAAAGGAATAAAAAGAAGATTTAAAAATAAATGATCCACCTGTAGGATTTACAGGGTAAGTTCCTCAGACAGAACACCAAAGGACACTGCTCACAAACAGATCACAGATCAATACACCAGTATTTTTGACGTGGTTAAAACCCTCAAAGAGGGAAACAGTCCACGGCCTGAGCCAACGCGGCCACTTCAGGCAATTTATTAATAAAAGAACGAAATTTTACATAAGCTTCTCTCATGAACAGTTAACCTACAAATGACCCTCCATGCTATTTAAATAGAGATCATGGACCAATCGAGTGTTAAGCCACAAATCAAGTGTCAGTAATACCGAGGAGAGAATGAACCGTCAGATCACTACATATCGTGACCGTCGAATTGTAAGTTACAAAAGTACATAGTAAAGAAACACACTTTACCTAACTCTATCCTAGACCAAGTTATACTTAACTATTTCCTATGTGTCGGAATATCCTAACATCCCCCCTTAAGAAAAACTTGGGATAGGATTGAAGGATTTACAAATATTACACAATAGGAGAAGGAAGGAGGCACTAGAGCCTATCCCTCCTTAGTGACAACTTCCTGAACTCCAACGATAAATCAAAGTTTAGTAAACTTCTCCTCTGTGAGAGCCTTTTTTAAGATGTCTGCAACTTGATCATCTGTTGAACAATATTGCACTTCAAGAACATGGTCATGAATGAGCTTTCTGATGAAGTGCATGTGTGGTTCAATGTGTTTGCTACACTGATCTTGGACTGGATCTTTGCATAGTTGAATGGCACTATGACACCAAAGAGTAGTTGGATGCTACTGCTGAAAGCCAAACCCTGATAGGATCTGACGAAGCCACAAGGCTTCCTTACTAGCTTCTACGGCACCACGATATTCTGCTTCTGCTAAAGAAATAGAAATGGCACCTTGTTTCTTGCAAGCCCACGTAATATGTCCTGAACCAAGAGTGAACACATAACCGGCAGTAGACTTCCGATCATCAGGGTCACCAACCCAATCGGAATCAGTGAAACCAACCAAAAGAGGAGATGCTTCGGCACTGTAATGAATTCCAAACTGAACTGTACCTCGAACATAACGAAGTATTCTTTGAGCTACTTTCCAATGAATTTCACGTGGGGTTTTCGTAAACCAAGCGACAAGGCCAACAGCAAAGGAAAGGTCAGGACGAGTAAGGGATAGATACAAAATTTTTCCTACAAGTTGACGGTATAACGTAGCATCAAATTTAGGGGAAGTACAAGTGACTGAAAGTTTGACTCTAGACTGAAAGGGAGAAGGAGCTGGCTTACAGTCTTCCATGTGAAAATGGCGTAGAATATCACAAGAATACTTGGATTGGGAAAGGGACATACCTTCCTTGGATTGCAAGACTTGAAGACCGAGAAAATAATGCAAGTGTCCTAAGTCTGTCATTTCAAACTTCCTTTTAATGTTGGACTTCATATGGTTGATAAGGTTGGGATCACTAACAGTGAGGATAAGATCATCAACATAAAGAACAAGAATGATAAGAGACTTGCCCACTTTCTTGGTGTAGACAATATTGTCAGAATGACACCTAGAAAAGCCAAATTCTAAAAGAAAGCTATCCATATTGGCATACCAAGTCTAAGGAGCTTGCTTGAGACCATAAAGGGATTTCTTAAGCCGACATACAAGATTGGAGTGTGTTTGTATAAAGCCAATAGGTTGTTCCATATAGATTTCTTCATGCAAGTCCCCATGCAAGAAGGCGGATTTAACATCCATCTGATGGACTTCCCATTTGAAAGAGGTAGCAAGGGAAAGAACAAGGTAGACAAAGTTCATTTTGGCAACAGGGGAGAAGGTTTCAGTATAGTCAATGCCTTCAACTTCTGAAAAACCCTTAGCAACAAGACAAGCTTTATGTTTATCAACTTTCCCATCTCGTTCGTACTTGGTTCTGTAAACCCATTTGCATCTAACAAGTTTTCGTCCCTTTGGTAGAGGAACAAGATCCCATTTATCATTTTCTAATAATGAATGATATTCTTCATTCATAGCTGTGTCCCAATCTAGATGGCCTGAAGGTTCTGCAAAGGTGTCAGGATCATAATTCGCTGAGGCTTGAGCCAGTAAAGAAGAGGCTCTATCAAACTTAGAACGTGTATGGCGCTGATCTGTAGGATCACTGGCAAGATCACCTGTTGCATCCCGAGTGGCACAGACCCATTTTGGAAGTGGAGGAGCTGAAGGAGGATGCTGAGAAGGTGGGGGGCGGGGGCTTTGTTTTTTTTTAGTCACTGAAGCTTTGGGTTGCGTGCTTGCTTGAGAAAGCTCTTTTTTTCCTATAAAACAAAAGCACAAAACCCAACACAGACATACAAGAAAAGACAAACCTTACGGCTTAAAGTTAGCTTAACCCGGAAACTAAGTATTTTCCTCAATGTTTCTGATTTTCCGAGATCACACTAAGGCATAGTGGAAAAGAGCATACGCATGAGAAAAATCCTTCCTCTCTATTTCTGATTTGTCCAGATCACACAGAGTTACAGGGCAAAGACCATACGCAGAAATGAAAGGTATAGATCCGGTAATAAAAAAGGAGCTAAATAAACCAGAATAATAAATAGAGAGAAAATAACTAGAAACTGCAAATAAACACTGTATACCTCCAGATCTTAAAAATGACGTAGCTAGGGCTACAAGAAACCTTTTCGCATGAAACGAAAGCAGTTCCTCACTGGAATAGATGCTCCTAACACAACAGAGCAGTCCTCTCGGCCTGAAAGAAGTCATAAACAGCAAATCTAGGAAACGATAGTCGGATGCAGTTCTACCAGCTTCAGATTTGGATCACCAACAGACGCGGCCCTCAAATAGCTCTGATACCATGTAGGAATTTACAGGGTAAGTTCCTCATATAGAACACCAAAGGAAACCGCTCACAAACATATTGCAGATCAATACACCAGTATTTGTGACGTGGTTAAAACCCTCAAAGACGGAAATAGTCCACGGCCTGAGCCAACGCAACCACTTCAGGCAATTTATTAATAAAAGAATGAAATTTTACATAAGATTCTCTCATGAACAGTTAACCTACAAATGACCCTCCATGCTCTTTAAATAGAGATCATGGACCAATTGGGTGTTAAGCCATAGACCAAGTGTCGGTAATACCGAGGAGAGAATGAACCATCGGATCACTACATATCATGACTGTGGGATTGTAAGTTACAAAAGTACATAGTAAAGAAACACACTTTACCTAACTCTATACTAGATCAAGTTATACTTAACTATTTCCTATGTGTCAGAATATCGTAACACCACCTAATCTAGGAAATGAATTGTCAAATGAAAATGACATAATAAATGTGAGCACTAAATAATTAGACAATAGTGAACAAAATGAACAAACACATTGAGAAAAAAGAACAATGTAGAATAACTACAAGGGGAATTTAAGAAATTGATGCCATCAATTTTTGAAAGAGATTCTAAAGAGAAAAAATGCATGGTTGAGTAATATAGGAAAACATTTTTATCTTTATCAATATTGTAACAACCCAAAAGCTAGGCATACTACATACCAATTAAATGGTGAATCAATTATTTGGTGGGAGAATACCAAAATTTATAATGTAATTAATAAATGGAAACAACATGGAAACATTTTAAGGAGGCATTTGAGAAACAATATTTACGCGAAAGATACATTGATAATAGAGCCAAGGAGTTTCATGATTTGAAATTGGGAAGTATGAAGATAGATGTCATCACCACCAAATTTTTAAGGTTGTTGATGTTTGTACCCTACCTTTGGGGAGAAAAGGAAAAGATGAACAGATAACTCTAATTCTTACCCTCCTTATAATAGAATCAAATTGAATTTTACAACCAAAAAAGAATGGATAAAGTTATGAGAAAATAAAATTTGTGTCATTAGAAATTTAGTCACAAGACAGAACAATGCAAACCATCGTCTACTAAGAAAAAGGAGATATCATATTTCAGAGGAAAGGGATTGGAATACCCACAATTTATGATATGGATTTGATCATTATAAATTTTTTCTTCATCTCGATTCTTTTAGAATGAAAAAATTAGAAGAATCAACTCGCAGGATGCTAACCCAGTTTATCAAAATGGGGTCTAAAACATTATCAGAGAATTTTTAGGCATTAAATTACAATGTTTTAAAGGAAAAAAAATTTCTCTTTAGCATCACACATTTTTTTCCTATTTTACACACAAAGGCCTTTCTAACGGTGAACAAATTGTGTTGATTAGAGCTCGTATATGAAAGTTATGCGACTCAGAATTCAACCTTCCTAATTTCAGCACGATAATTTGAGAGCATGCTATATAATCCCCCCCTTATTCATGAAAAATTGGCTAGCCACATTATTACAATGAACTAGAGTCTTCTAAAGTATATATTGTAACTCTTTTTAATAGATGAGGTGGTCAAACCTAGCCACTAATAGGCTATCGGGTTGTATTATAACCCGGTGACTCAGAAGAAAAGGGGTTCCATTATTTAGAGTGCATTTGTTACACGAATGCACAAAATTAGCCAAGAGGGATAAGGGATAGAGAACATAGAGATGATTTGTGCACTATAGTATCCCATTGACCACAAGCCATAATTCTTTCTACTCACAACCATTTTCTTTTTAGAGAAGGAGAATAGGGGATCGTCACTTCCAACTAGGTTTTCCTCGCAACAAGGTTTCTTTGGTCTTATCTCATGTCAAATATGTTCATGTGTCATATCTCCCTTCGTTACAATTTTTTTGTTTGAAAATCATCTATCTCGATATAGTACTTTTCTTTCTCTTATGTTACATATTTTTTCTCACCTCTAATATTTTATTTCTATGTAGACAAAATTGACATTAGCATTATCATATTAAATAAAAATGCTATTATTTTTATACTACAAACTACATATACAGTTCTTTATCTCTCCTTCTCTTTTTCTCTCTCCTTCTCTCTCTCTTTCCTCCTCTCTCCCTCACTCTCTTTCCATCTTTCCCTTGTCACTCACTCTCTCTCTCTACCTTTCTCCCTCTACGTTGTTTCTTTTCCCTCCCTCTATCTCCCCCTCAAACTCCATCTCTCTCCCCTTCCCTCTTTTGAGTCTTCTCTTCCTTCCTCTCCCTCCCTTTCTCTCCCACATCCCTCTATCTCTCCCCCCATCGCTCACTCTCTCCCTCTTCCCTCCAACTCTTTCATCATATCCCTAAAAGAAAGCCCAACGCTCAAAACTACAAATCTCGAACTAACGCCAGTTCATAATTTCAAATTATTTTTCCACATTTTCCAAAACACCGTTGAATCACTATGAGAATTCCCCTGGTCTGACCACAAAATAGGAAATCAAATATTTTGACAAGAAATAAAAAAACTTTAATTGTCAAACATAAAATACAAAATGGTACAAACCCTTAGATGTAGTTGATAAAACAATTCAAGACATTAACTTTTGACATCAAAGCAAAATACTTTAACCATCAAATACTAAATACTAAATGCAATGTCAAAAATTATCGAGGTCCTCAAATTTAGTGGACATATATAGTTAAAACATTAAATTTTAATGGAAACAACGTAAATTATTCCTAATTAAAGCTTAAATTTCGCAGCTCAAAACTACTAGAATTCAAACTCAACCGAAAGTAATTTTTCAAATTTAAGAGAATTTTAATTTCAACAGCAAGCTCATTAGACAACGTCAAACTTTAACAGACATTTACTCTGAAACTCAATTTCTCGCTCTATTCAAACAACATCTATCATGTGTCACAAATTTGACATTATGGATCTTCTGAAAGAAAATCGAACAAACTGTTGTAAAAGGAAAATATTATCTAGGAAAGTGCCCTCTACGTTATTTTGTCAAATGAAACCATAATGAATTCCATATCCCTCAAAACTTCATTGAAAAAGACAATAAAATATTGTTGCATACAAGGTTTTCCATATTGCAACTAATTTTGCGCGACTCACAAACATTTTTATTCATGCATTTCATTTGGCTTATCCAATGTGATAGACTCGCCATAAATTTGAGACAGAAATGAGAAGAAATTTTTTAACAGAAGACATCTTTCACTACCCCCCTTGGCTATATATACCCCCTCATTGTATGAGAAAATCACTTTTCACCTTGGCTCCTCCCAGATAGCCTTGGTAGTCTGTAGTATGTTCCCTGCGGAGCGAGGAGTGGCTCCAATGTCCCACTACTGGGGCTAGTTATGTATGGTGTATAGATGTGTCTTGGATATTTTTCTTAATTCAAGAGCCTATCTCAAGCCAACACCTTTTCATGCATGTTGTGTATCCGTTTGTAGCACTATTCTTTAAACGTTTGCAATGCATGTTTGCGTAACATGTACTAATATAGTTGAACTACTTTAGTTATTTTAGTACTTACATTGTTGAAGATGTGTTGTATTGTTTATCATTGTTGTCTCGTCTATGCGGACTACTCCGTCGGACATTAGACGGACCATTCTTATGTTTTCTTGGTGATAAGAACCATCACCCCCATTTTGACTACTTCATTGGACAGTGTATGTGTTTTTCCTTGTACTTTGGTTTTAACAACTATCGCATCCTCTATGGACTATTCCACTAGATACTAGACAGAATCTTGTTTTTTCCGCATTTGTCTCTCCCTGGGTGGTAGTACTACCTCTCATCTAGACGATCACTTTTACCCTCTCCTTTATAGTAAAAGAACCCTGACACAAAGTTATATTATGCACTCATAAGGCATACTCACCTCGCTTTCTTGAGGTTACAAGAATAACACTCTCATGTGTTGAACAACAAGACCTAAGGAAAATCTCTAAGATAATGGAAACCGGTCCATCATACCGGATGGGTCTCCTACACCGAACAGTTTGAGGTTTATTTGGGACTTCATACCATGTATATGCCCTGAATGTTGGCGGGTTTAGCACCATAAAAATTTATGGTGCTAGAAAGAGGGATGCCAATAGTTTATGGTTGAATGTCCTCTCAACCCCACATATCCATCATCTGGTCAAAGAAGTAATAGGGACTCCCTCTCTCCCACACACAAATCTGAAGTTGGTTACTCCTTACCTCTTAGACCCGAATATAAAATTTCATATCATCACATCTGCGTTGTCTGTCCCATCACCCGTTAGTTTGATAAGGCTATTGGACTGATTCCAGGAGTACACACTCTGCCCTCTTTGCAAAGGAAGAAAAAGACTACACCCATAGGAATGGTAGTCTCATATTTTTAAAAAGTAATCCTCACCACTCTTGAAGAGCTAGAAGAAGTTGTTAAGAATGAAGAGGAACCTCCTATTTTCTTAGAAGGAGAATAAGTTAACAATTTACTCTTGTGCTTTGAAGGAGGTGGAGGCATAGATTGACAAATAGATTCAAAGGTTGAATCGTCACATTTAGAAGAAGAGGAGGTGGAGAAAGAAGAGGACAATATGGTTGATCAAAATATGGAATGGACGACACAGGGCCCATTGGCACTCCACATTAGGGGATTTTTGAGGTCTAAATTGAGCCTCCTAAGGAAATTATAAAATAATAGTGGAAATAATAAAATAAGATTACATTACATCATCAAATTTTAGAGGGAAAAAAGACAACTATTTTTTCAACTCATACTTTCAACTTATCTCCATATGGTTTTACTTAAATTTCAAGCGGAAACACTCATTGGATGCAGAATTTGATTCCTCATCCAAGGAGTACCTATGTTGCATACTTTCGATGGACCCTATTACGTGGAAAATAAAAAATACATGAAAAAACGTGATTGCAATCACGTTTTTAATATATTTCTCATTTTTTGTGTAGTAGGGTCCATCGAAAGTATGCAACATGGGTACTACTTGGATGAGGTATTAAATTTGGCATCCAATGAGTACTCTCGCTCAAAATTTGAGTAAAAAATTAGGGAGAAAAGTTGAAAATATGAGTTGAAAAAATAGTTTTATTATTTTATTATTTTTTAATCTTTGTACTTTTTTACTCCAAAAATGGTGAGTCATCCCCCATGGTTGACATCATCATCTTGAATCCTATTGGTTATTATAAAGTTTATTTTGGTTGTACATTATTCTTAGGAGGCCCATTTTAGACCTCAAAAATCCCCTAATGGGGTGTCTTGCACAAGATGCGAAGACATGCAGAGAAGTTGTTAACAAAGTATGACCCTTACAGAACAGTGAAGGTTGAAGACCATCTAGACACATTCTACCTACATCTATAGATATTTGAGGTACGTTATGATGATGTTGCATGTAGATTATTTCCATCTACCTTGGATGCCAGAGCATTTTTATGGTACCATATCCTTCTTTTCAACTCCATCCATAACTCGGGGATGTTCAAGAGGATCTTCCTTCAGAAATTTGTTGAGGAAAAAACCCCTGCCATGTTATTAAAAGAGGCGGATAGTCTTAATATGGAGCAAAAAGAAAAAGTGAAATATTTTAACCAGAAGTTTAATCATATCTTGAACAAGTTCACTGTAGATGCTAAACCTCATGACTCCATCACATTTGACTACTACACTACACTTCTGACCATCGTTGCGTAGTTCATCAAGCGACTTGCGAAACCAACACTTTCAAAAAAAATCGAAGAAGCAATTTATGTGGAGAAAGACATGCATGCTATCGAAGTCATTGTAGATGACGAACTAGCTAAGGACTCCAAAGACACATGCAGGAGGTCTCATACTGTCAGTAAGCTAAAGGAAAAGGAATCAAATAAAATTGATACCCTTATGGATCTCCTCAAGTCCATGACAACTAAATTAGTCGAACTTATTCAACAGACGACCGAGACAACTATGAGCAGCATACCTCCTAGATCTATGTAGAGTAAGAATGTGACATCTGGTAGCAGCAGTAGCCACCCAGCTAAATCTACGTAGAGCTTCAATGTTGTGTCCCAAGTGGACCAAATTATGGAGGATAACTATTGCGCAATCCATGAAGAACAAAATTTAGATAATTCTTGTCCAGAATGGGATCGAGTTATGAGCACTATGGCTTCAAGGTTGAATGATCATTTTAAATCCAATGAGCAAGTTCAGTTGGAGGATGAAGATGATGAAGAGAATGATGCATATGATGAATCTCCAAGTTCTAGGCATGTAATTAACATGTAACAATGTGTTTTAATGATGCCCAGATGAAAACAACCATGGAGAAGGAGTGCCCAAAGTAGAACAATTGTTACAACCTGAGAATTCAAGGGGATCCTGCTCTGTTTGAGCTACCAAAAAGAAAATTTAAACAACTTCTCAGAATAGTTGATCCACTTGCCTCCTCAAAATAGAAAACAAAAAGAAATTATGGGAACACGGCTACAATGAAGGATATGTCCATGAGAAGAAAACTCCAAAACACTCCACCAGACAGTACAAACACAACTCATCCCCCAGACAACTCGGTGAGTCTCTCCATTTTAGATCACAGTATTGTTGAAGACATGAAGAAGACTCATGCAAACATTTCTTTATATGAGTTAACCAAGATCACGGGTTAATGCGATATTCTTTTGCACACACTAGGGAAAACCTCCACAAATAATGTTGGCTCTTCTAGCAAGGGACCAAGCAAATATCCCGGATCACTTCCATCTATGCTCAATACACTTCACATGGAAGAAATGAATTCTCTCTTCCCACCATTTTTGTTATCATTTGAAATATTCAACTTCAATGTCCACAACTGTTTGGTTAACTATGGAGCATCAGTAAATGTCATGCCACTCTCTATCGCTAAATGAATTAATATGTAATGGAGAAGTACAACTGTGTAGATCATCCAACTTGACCGAACATGTGTACCAGCTATTGGTGAACTCTGGTATGTGATCATCCAGTTATCGTCTGACGAACGAGTTCACCGATGCATTAACATTGTGATCATGGACACCCCAAAAGCATATGGTTTATTTCTCAATAGATACTGGTCCAGTAATGATTTGAACTTAAATAGGAACACAACAACTTACAGATAAACTCATAAACACATTGATGCAGCAGAAAAACACTTTATTTCATTAATAGAAAAATATTGAACTATGCTTACAACAAAATATAAATAAGATAGCTTGGGGCGATGGTATCTTATCTCTGAGAAGAGATGTGGCGGCTACATGCCTTTGCACTGAGTTATAATGAGGCTCAAGAGCCTTTTTTATTATTGAACAATAAGAGAAAACCCTAAACAACCAAAATCCTAACCCGAGGAGATGTAGCACCAAGAGTTTATGGGCCTCGCTGGGGTTAGTTGGGTAGCCAACTTCCCAGGGTCGTAACTTGGTCATATTATATTTGTTTGACGTGTATGATACCTTCTTGGAAAGATCTCTATGAGGACTGCAATAGCCAAGGCCAATATTTATATAATTTCCGCATGAATTTTGCGAAAAAAAAAATTTCGTTTAGGGACTCAAAACAGCTCCGAAAGTTTAGGACCCAAAAAACTGCAAAAAATAGTAAATTGTGCTACATATAAGGAAAAAAAACAAACAAAAACAAAAAAGAACAAAAAAAAAACAAAAAAAAAAAATACAAAAAAATACAAAAAACAAAATAAACAAAACAACAAAAAACAAAAACAAAAAAAAAAAAAAAAAACAAAAACAAAAAACAAAAAAAACTAAAACAAAAAATACAAAAAATACAAAAATAAATAAAAATTAAATTAAATTAAATTAAAAATAAATATAAAAATATAAAAAATAATATAAAATAAAAAATAAAATATAGATAATAAATAATAAAATAAGTTAATAAATAAATAAATAATAAAATAAAATATAAAATAAAATAAATAAAATAAATAAGCTAAAATAAATAATTAAATAAAACAAACAAACGAATAAAATAAAATAAAAATAAAAATAAATGGTGAGGGTCCAAGTGGAATAGGTGGGTGGCCACCAATATCCACCTATATCAGTCACTCCCCCTTAGGAAGCAATGGTCCCAATTGGATTGATTTCCTCCATGAGATGAGGAAACTTCTGCTAAACTTGGTCCCTAGTGAGCCATTTGCCTTGGTGAAGGAGTTGGTCTACTTTGATAACTTGATATATTTGTATGCTCTATTGTCGAGTGTTCTTGATTTGTGTGTCCATGATCTGATCAGTTCTGGCATGTTTCATGCAGTTCGGGTTGAGCTCTGTTGGTGTGAGTTGTTCTGCAATGTCAGATGTGTCTAACAATCGTGGAAAGTATGGTCAAAGGTGATATACATTGAACACTGGATATAGACCAAGGAACGGTGGGATGCTGAGCTCGAAGGCATTGTCCCCGAAGGCTTTGGTGATGGTATATGCCCATATCGAAGTGGACGAAACTTGAGGTGGGGTCCAACAAGGCGTTCCTTCTACAAATGTAGCCAAACTTTATCGTTGACATGGAATTTGTGTGGCACTCGATGTTGATCATGGAAATTCTTGTAATTAGCATTGGATCTATCCAATATATCATGGACCTATTGGTAGATGTGTTCAATGTGCTCAATTAAGTTGTTATCCCTTTTAGCTTCGGACTGCTCGTTAGCCAAATCTACCTGAGTGGTTGCAAAAGGTATGGCCACATAATTGGGGCATAATGGTTGAAATCCCAACTCTACCTGAAAGGGGTTGTGGCCTGTTGAGCTGTAGAGAGCTCTGTTGTAGCTATGTTGGACATAGGGGAGGCTTTCATCCTAGGTGTATGGATGCTTCGATTTGTACATGCATAGAATGTATACGATCATTATGTTGACAACCTTTGTTTGTCCATTAGTTTGGGGATGGAAAGTCGTGCAGTTAGTGAGTTTTGTATCCAGAATCGACCAGAAACTTGACCAAAATGCACTCAAGAATTTGTTGTCCAAATATGAGATAATGGACTGTGGGATCCCAAAGTGTACCCACACTCACTCAAAGAAGAGCTTAGCAGTGGCCTCCGCTGTGATACTCTTCTTACAGACTGCCATGATGGCCATCTTAGAGAATCTATCGATGACAACAAAAACACAATTGTTGGCATGCTTAGTAGAAGGAAAACCCTACATATAATACATGGAATCAAATTTCCAAGGCTGGCTAGGAGTAGGTAGAGGAGTATACAGGTCTTTATTCTTGATGGTTGGTTTGGCAATGATACAAGTGGTGTAGGATCTAATGTACTTCCCAACATCCTGATGAAGTTTCGGCCAATAAAAATACTTATGCAATACCGCCATGGTTTTCTCTACTCTGAAATGTCCAGCAACCCAACTGTAGTGTGCCTCCTAAATAATCTTGGCACACTGACTTGAAGGAAAACATATGTGTCCCAAGTGGCATAACAGTGCATCCTGAAGGTGAAAATTTGGAACTTTCTTCCCTTCAAGGAGTGTCTAGTATATGCTGCCGAATTTTGGATCACTCTTTCAAAGATGTAGTCACTTCGATGTGTCATGCCCACAGGAGTCGAGCACAGTGATTAACACCACGACCGGTGGTCGGCTGAGGCAATCAACAACATTATTGGTGTTACCCTTCTTATAATTAATGTTCAAATGGAACTATTATGGATAGGTGGACCATTTCTGATGACGATCATTCTGCAACTTCGATTGTGTTTGTATGAACTTTAGAGGCCGGTGGTCTGTGTGGATGATGGTTTCCTTCCCAATAATGTAATGCTTCCATTGACAAAAAGCTTGCATAAAGGAATACATTTCTTTATCGTAAGTGGGGTACTTTCGAACTGTGTCGGAAAGTGTCTCACTGTGGTAAGCCATAGGATGCCCATGTTGAGTAGGAACTGCACCAATAGCATAGTCAGAGGCATCTATCTCAATATCAAATGGTTGTTACAAGTTTGGTAATGTGAGCATTGGTGCAGAATAGGGACCCTTCTTCAATTCAGAGAATGCCTGCTGCTAGGTTTCTAAACAAAATACTTGGCTTTCACTCTACCCTTGGTGACTTGACTTAAACGCCAAGCGATATGAGATAACCCCAACATGAACCTACAGTAGAAATTGGAAAGACCCAAAAACTTGTGGAGCTCTGTTAGAGTGGTTGGGGCTGGCCAATCCTGAATTAATTGTATCTTGCATGGGTCCACATGTACACCTTGATCATCAATGACGTACCCCATATATTGAACCTGGGTGAGGCCAAAGGTACATTTCCCAAGTTAGCGCACACCTTGTGTTGTCGAAGGGCTTGAAGGACCTATTGAATATGGTGGATGTGTGCCACAAGATGTCATCCATCAGTCTCACGAAGGTTTCAGCGGTTTTCATCAATCCGAATGGTATGACCAACCATTCAAAAAGGCCCTCATTGGATTTGAAGGTAGTCTTCCACACATCGAAGGGTTCGACAGGCACCTGGGGATAAATTGATTTCAAGTCAATCTTGCTGAAATATTTGCACCCATTCAGATGGTCCAAAAGGTCATCAATCCACGAGATTGGGTACCTATTCTGGATAGTGATCTTATTCAGCACCTGATAGCTAATATAGAGCCTCCATGTCCCATCCCTTTTTTTGTACCAATACAATCGGGCTCCCACAAGGTGATGAGCTTAGCCTAATGTGCCCTTTTTATAGTAGTTCTTGAATCTGCCTCTTGATCTCATCTTTCTCTAGAACATAACGTCGATAGATTGGTCCATTGGGCATTGGTGTGCTCGAGGTCAGGTCGATGGAGTGCTTGACCTGACAGTGTAGAGGTACCCATGTGGGTAAGGCAAAAATTCCCTTTTCTCCTCCATGACCTTCTCCATTTGTTGCTACTATGTAGAGGAGCCCTGCCTGGAATCCATGGCCATAAACTTTTTCTTGCCTTGGGGGAGAATCATAAGGAAAACGAATTTCCTAGTCTGGGAAATGATCTTACTGCATTGCTTTACATTGATCAAAGAGATGATGGTAGGAAGGGCTACCTATGGTATCCTGTACAACTTATTAGCCAAAGTAATAATCATAGAGAGAGGTCTAGATTCATATATATCATGTCACTTCCACAAGTATGGTTGTCCTAACAATACATCAGAAACTTCAAGAGGAGAAACATCACACAATACCTCATTCGTGAAAGGCTTGATGCTATAGGGAAGGTGACATTGCTAGCTCACACGAAGATCTCATCTTTGGTGAAGCCACTTGATGGTGTACAATTGTGGATGTGTTGTAGTCTTTAGCCCCAGCTGCTTCAAGACTTCTATTGAAATGAGGTTCTTTTGGCTCCTGCTATCGAAAATGAATTCCAGCAGAGAACCATTCACCCACGTGTGTGAGTGGAAGAGGCGTTCCCCCTCCTCTGGATCTTTAGGCTCAATTTTCTGGCTCTTTGTGGTGGCCACGGTGGCACTGGGCTATGCATCAATGTTCTACTTCCCTTTGTTAGTTCCCTTATCGGGTTCTGATTTAGAACCAAAACCAGCGTCTGATTCTGAAGGCTTCAGCTCAACCACCAGTGACTACTTGGTCCAGCACTCACTTGTATTGTGAGTGGAGCTCTTATGAAACTCACAGCATTTTCCCTTATTTTTCATTGCTTTCATGGTGTTATTATTTACTTGTGGCTTCGATGGGTTTTCTTGCGTAGCCTCACCTTGGCTTGGTCCCTTGTTCTGTGGTTTGGGGGGAACATTTTCCTTGTTGTGGATTCGCAGATCCAAATTCGCGCTTCTTCTGTTTTAACTTCTGCTCAATCTTTATAGTGTACTGATACGCCGTGCCGAGCGAGGAAATGTCTAGGAACTCCATCTCGTCCTAGATGTACTTGTGTAGACAGCCACAGTACTTGAGCACCAAATGCCACTTAGTATCCTTAATACCCAGCTTTGTGCGAAGCGCATGCAAAGTATTTGTGAACTTTGACACATCTTGGTCCCTTCCCTACCATAGCGTGGTCCACTTTATGTATTTATCTTCATAGCTCCCGACAGGGTAATAGATAATAGCTAAGTAGCCTGAAAAACAACGAAAAAATTCAACTAGTATTATTGTTTGAAATTATAACATACATCCAAAATATCAAGCATTAATGTTTCAATCATTAGTGTGAGATTTGTAGTTTGAGCTTCTTTGGGGCATTTTTGAGTTAGAAAGCAATTTCCTCAGGTGGAGAAGCAAGGGGGAAACTTATGCACTCACGAGTGCTTGGATCGATTTTTTGAGGCGGAGACAACTGCGATACAATGACGTTGTCAAATTTTGGTGGGACGAGTTCCATGGCAGATTCTATATCACAAGCAGGCACAACTCAGATATCGTGAATCCGTCTTTAAATTCACCCAATGCCGCTGGAACAATGAATAATAGTTTCATAGTATTACTACGGTTTTATTAAGTTGGAGGTAAAACAACTCGTATATTTATTTATTTCATAGGTTTCGGAATTTTCTCTTTGATGGGACTAGTTTCATGGCCGATTTTGTATCACATGCAGGCGCCACTCAGATATTGTGATTCCATGTTTAAAGTCACCCAATGTCACTGGAAGCTCCAATGAGTAATAGTTTCATAGTCGGATAATGATTGATTTTGGACATTATTATTATAGTTTTTGTTGGCTAGTTTGGTTATTTATTTTGATAATATTTTGGAATTTTTTTTTATCTAACACTATGTTTTGATTAGGAGGATAAAGCTAAGGACTAAGTGTATGTATTGTTTTTTTTACATACACTTAATCCATAGCTTTATCCATCTATGAATAAAAAAGTTTCCAATATGTTATCAAAATAAATAACCAAACTATCAAACAAGAACTATGATAATGTGCCTATCAACAAAAAGTCAATCTTTATCTCAAATTATTATTCGTTGGAGCTTCCAGCGACATAGGGTGACTTTAAAAACGTATTCACGATATATGAGTGGTGCCTGCATGTGATACAAAATCAGCCCTGAAATTCGTCCCATCAAAGAGAAAAATCCCAAACTTAAGAAATAATTATGAATACGAGTTGTTTTACCAGCAACTTAATAAAACACGAGTAAGACTGAAACTATTATTCATTGGATATTCCAGCGGCGTTGGGTGACTTTAATAAAGGATTCACGATATCTGAGCGGGGCCGGCATGTGATACAGAATCGGCCATGGAACTCATCCCACCAAAATTTGATAACGTCATTTTATCGCAGTTGTCTCTGCCTCTAAAAATCGATCCAACCACTGCTGAGTCCATAAGTTTCACAATTTCTTAAAATCACAACTCCCATTGTAATCGTTAGAAAGCATATATAACATTAAAGTCAATCAAATATCTTGAAATCAGATTTTTCGTTCAGAAGAAACCTCAAACTCAAAAATGCCCAACACTCAAAATAAGAAATCAAATATTTTGACGAGAAAACAAAATACTTTAACGGTCAAACATAAAATATGAAATGGTACAAATCCTCAAATGTAGTCAATAAAAAAACTCAAGACGTTAAATTTTCGCATCAAAGCAAAATACTTTAACCATCAAATACAAAATACCAAATGCAATGCCAGAAATGATCCAAATCCTCAAATGTAGCCGACATAAATGTTTAAAACGTTCAATTTTAATGGAAACAACGTAAATTCTTCCTAATTAAAGCTTAAATTTCGTAGTTCAAATTAATAGAATTCAAACTTGACCGAAAGTAAATTTTCAAATGTAAGAGAATTTTAATTTCAACAGCAACCTCATTAAACAACCTCAAACTTCAACCTACATTTATTGTGAAACTCAATTTCTCGCTCTGTTCGAACAACATCAATCATGTGTCGCAGTGCTTGGAATGTTCAAATTTACATGCAAATTCGACATTATGGATCTTCCGAAAGAAAATCGAACAAAATATTGTAAAAGGAAAATATTATCTATGAAAGTGCCCTCTACGTTATTTTGTCAAACGAAACCATAATGAATGCCATATACCTCAAAAATTCATTGCAGAAAGCCAATAAAATATTTCTCATATTGCAACTAAATTTGCGCCACCCACCCACATTTTTCTTCGTGCATTCCATTTGGCTTATCCAATGTAATAGACCCCACATAAATATCAGACTGAAATGAGAAGAAATGTTTTAAGGGAAGACATCTTTCCTAAATTTTGGTGATTTAACCTCATGCTAAACTAATAAAAACAATTTTGACGATATCTCATTTGTCTCCCTCTCCAAAAGCTAGTGTATTTTATTCTAGGTATAAACGAGATGTCATAACCAGAAATTGAAATAACCCCAATTTTAAAAAATATGGAATTTACGTCGCAAGTCCCCCCGAAAACACACGATTCAAATGAGCAACATCGAAAAGCAGCCTCATTGTTTACTATGACTCATCAGATCAATAACTACAATTCCATAAAAACAACCTTTCCCAAATCACTTAAAAATATTTAACTGTATAACAAAACACAAAGCATGAATTCCTATAGTTAGATATGCTTAATAAAAGATGATCTTTCCAAATCTTTCATTTATTAGGTGTAAATTTGCACGTTTACCGAGAATGACTGGTTAATACCCATTATTAATACAATTGTAGCGAATTTTGTGTCAAGTATACAGTTCTTGTACTAGTAGCGAATTTTTTGTTAACTATACAGTTATAACCAATAATTTCAATGTATGAAAAATTCGAAATTAAAAATCACCTTTGCTCTGTTCATTTCTCTTTTGGTTCATTTTTATGAGAAGTTCCTCCGAATTTTCTACTTCACTTGACTTCTACTAGAATCCTTATGTTCTTTGCACCTTGGCGTCATCTCTGTATTGAAAGCGGTTCAGACCATCCCTAGTTTTGGCTATTCTATTTGGATGAACGATTCTCTGATTTCTCTAATTTTGAGTTCTACTTAACTTACATTCTCAGACTAAGAGAAGCATTTTGGTGCCTATAGAAACAATGCACTATGCTTTTCGCCACACCAATTTTGAAGTTTTGAAGGTGTATGGAACATAGTTATGTATGCTTTAATTGTATAATTATCTAAGATAACACTGAGCAATACGAATAGAACCCAATTAAATTGTGTGCAATGCGAAAATTTATATTAACGATCTTTTTAGGATCAAAGATATAATTATTGATAAATTCCCAATAGCTTCTGGTCTTCAAATTGTGGATATATTGGAGTAAATTGTTTCCATGTTTAAAAGTTTTTCTAAGAAAGAAAATTGTGCTTAGAGATCATGGTAAAAAAAAGGGAAATCGTGCCATGTTCACTTGAGAATCGCTCAACTTCCATCGGAAATCAGTGTCGCCTTGTTCAAAAGTGGAGGACCAAAACTTGACGTTGAAATTCCTCATAACATCTTGAAATATTGATAACTTTTTCCTTTGTATGATGAGAAAAAGTTTTATGATGAGTGACACAATTTACTTAATAAAGTTAAATTACAGGTACAATAGATATAAACTTGTCTATTACCTTGAATATCAAAGTCAATCTGTTCCTAACTTGCTTTAGTTTGGGTAAAATTGCCTGATTGTTAATATAAAGTTTCTAATTGCACAGGGTTTTATTCGTACTTTTCAGTGTTATCTTAAAGTTTTCTGAGATATTTCTACGACCGGTACATATCAGTGTCCCGTACAAATTCAAAATTGCTGAGCCGAAAAGCATAGTGTATGCTTTCTGTAAATGTGTTAGAAAACATGCACAAATGGATCTAGCTAGTAAAGGTTGAATACACAGCTTTGTAGAGAAAAAAAAACTAAAAGAAAATTGAAAGAAGAAAAGAATGATGCATTAGAAAATATATACAATGCTCATGGTATGGCATTACTGGGTGAAGATCCCAAGGTAATGCACTATAGTGGTGATCAATGAGAAGTCTCAACACCTACAACAAGTTCCGAAAATAACTAGTCAGTTGCGGAGTTAAAGAAGGAGCAAATCAAGGAGTAAATCATGCAAAAGGAATCTTGCATGCAATCCCATGCTCTAACTAAGAGTCCGCATGTAGATGTTTAGTAGTTGCATGTAGTCGCATGCTCTAACTAAGAGTCCCCTTGCATGCAATCCAATGCTCTAACTGAGATTCTGCATGTAGGCGTAGTAGTTCCGACACCCCCCCTGAACACCACTATGGGGAAAAATAGAAAATGGGCCCTGACAACTAAGGCCAAAGGTCACCCAAAATATAGTGCAACTTGTATTAAAATTGAGGAAAGAGGGAAAACCTCGTGGGAACAACCCCCCCTCAAAATACAATGTAATCAAAAGAAAAGAGGAAGAAAAGACAGTTGCTAAGCAATTGTATCCTTCAATCCAAGACGATCTCGTAGAGAGCAAAACTTCTGCTCAGTGAATGTCTTGGTGAAGATGTTTGTAGTCAGTTCGGCTGAGGGACAAAACTGCAAATCAATGACCCGATCATGTACTAAGTCTCTGATGTAGTGCATATGGATCTCTCTGTGCTTCGTCCGCTGCCACTGTACTGGATCCCTGCAAAATTTGACAGTGCTCTGGCTGTCACACCAGATGACAATGGCTGGTGGAACTGAACACCCAACTCAGTGAGGAAGTGTTGTAGTCACAGAGCCTGAATGGTGATGTTGACTACTCCTATGTACTCGGCCTCAACTGAAGAGAGAGCAATAGTAGCCTGCTTCTTGCTCGACTAACAGATAGGTCCAGATCCTAGATTGAGTGAATATCCAGAGGTGGACTTGTACTCAATGTTGTCTCTTGCCCAATCAAAATCTATGAAGCCAAGGAGATTCAATGCAGTGCCTGCTACATAGTGAATCCCGAAGGTGATGGTGCCCTGCACATATTGGAGGATGCGCTTGGCAGCATTCCAGTGTAGCTCATGCGGCTCCTGCATGTATCTGGAAATTGCCCCTACTGCATATGAGAGATCTGGTCTGGAGTGGGTGAGCTACAATAAGCTGCCCACTAGCTGTTGGTAGAGAGTGCTGTCAACTAATGGAGTGTCACCTCCATCCTCAAGGCGGACCCTAGACAAAAAAGGAGTCGACACTGGCTTGCAGTCAGCCATGTGAAATCTCTCAAGGAGATCCCGTGCATACATAGGCTGAGAGAGTTGGATGCCTGTGGCATCTGGACTAATCTCAAGACCAAGAAAGAAGTGTAATGGACCCATGTCCGTCATCAAGAACCTATCATGCAAGGCCCTCTTGACTGTAGCAATGGCTTAAGCCGAGCTGCCAGTGATTAGGAGATCATCTACATACAAAACTAAGATAAGAAGAGGATCATGTGTCCTAAGCATGTAAACATTCGGATCAGACATCTTTCAAAGTTTTGTGATATGAGAAAAGAATCCATCTTCGTGTATCAATCTTTCGGGGCCTGCTTAAGGTCGTAGAGAGATTTCTTCAGTCTGCAGACCAAAGATGAATCCTGAATGAAACCATGTGGCTGCTCCATGTAGATCTCCTCGGATAGGTCTCCATGTAGAAAGGCATTCTTCACATCCATCTGATGTACTTCCCACCGCTAGGAAGTTGCAATGGCAAGTGTAAGGCGTATGGAATCCATCTTTGCTACTGGAGCAAAGGTCTCGTCATAATCAAATTTATGCACTTGTTGGAAGCCTTTAGCTACTAGCCTCGGTTTCTGTCTGGTGATTTTCCCATCTGCAGCACTCTTGGTCCTGTAGACCCATTTGCATCGGACAAGTTTCCTTCCTGAAGGAAGGGGGACCAGATCCCAAGTCTGGTTCTCAAGGAGGGAGTTATACTCCTCCTCCATGGCGGACTCCCTTGATGGATGCCCAACAACCTTAGCATAATACTGTGGATCAGAAGACTGAACCAAATGACAATGTCAGGAGGGCGACGGTTCAGTGGCAACGAGGACAAGAGGAGGCTCAATAAGCTCTGAGCTAGTCCTTTGCAAATCAGAATTATCCCCCAGGAGACCATTTACAGTAGCTGGTTGGTCTTGTGCATATATCTCCCGTAAGCTCCTTGTTCTCTTATTTATGACAAAGGAATATGATTCACTGCTGGAAGCCCGATCTGGGCTTCGATATGGGTCATCGTTTGCATGCACTAGATTTGTATCTGAAGACTCTGTCTCTGCATCTGCATGCTCTTCCTCGGCATCTGCATGATCTGTATCTGCATCTGAGTGCACTGAGTCATCATCTCGGACATGAGGTAGATAAAAAGTGTCTGCATGCGGTGACTAGGTGCATGTGAGAAACTTTCCTCAAATTTGACACTTTGCTCAATGATGAGCTTGTCCGTAGAGGGAATGAGGAGTCGATATCCCTTCACACCATCAGGGTATCCAACAAAGATGCACTCAATGCTCTGTGGATCAAGAGCTTTCCTCTTTTCATAGGGGATCTGGGCCCATGCTCGAGAGCTGAAAACACGAAGGTAAGTGATCTCTGGTTTAGTGCCACTCCAAGCCTCAAAGGGGGTCTGATTCTTGATAGACTTGTGAGGAGATCTATTCTGGATGTAGTTAGCACAATTAAGTGCTTCAGCCCATAGCTTATGAGGCAATGACTTAGCATGCAACATGCAGGAAGCCATCTCTTTGAGAGATTGGTTCTTTCTGTCAGCAACTCCGTTCTGTTGCGGCGTGTATGGAACTGTGTATTGCAACTGTATTCCGGATTGAAGGAAAAGGTTCCGAAGTGCTGTGTTAACATATTACCCCCCATTGTTTGTACTGAGGGCTTTGATCTTTCTCTCTGACTGTGTCTCAATTAGTGCTTTGAAACCTTCAAAGTGCTCAAAAACTTCAGATTTGTTCCTGAGAAGATACACCCAAGTATACCATGAGAAATTATCAATAAATGTAAGCACATACCTTGCTTTCTTGCTGGAAGGATGAGGAAAGGGCCCCATGAGATCACTGTGGATCAGATCTAGAGGAGAGGATGCTCTGCGAGTCTTGCCAGTGTCAAACTTTTCTCTGGGATGTTTGCCAAGAACACATCCTTCACAAACTCCTTCCGAGAAATTGATATTTGGCAAGCCTTCCACCATCTCATTATTGCTTAGCTATTGCATATACCTGTAATTTAAGTGACCAAACCTTTCATGCCAAACCCTACTACTATCATCAGCATATGTAAGCAATAAGGAGGATTCAGATTCAATAGATTTAGAAAATGTATACAGTCTCACTCCATTGTTTACCTCACCAATTGCAATTTTGGTTCTGCTATGTAGATCATATTGTTTACTACATCCGGAGTGAATTCCACTCTCTTTCCAGTGTCAGAATGAGTGATCTGACAAACTAAAAGCAGGTTTATCGAAATTTTTGGAACATGAAGCACATTTTCAAAGCATTCATGTAAAATTTCCACTCTACCTTTTCTGGTGACCTCAATAGGTGAGCCATCTCCCATGAGGATGGGAGGTCCTTTGCATGCATCCAAAGAGGAATAGACTTCCTTTGCAGCAACCATATGATGTGATGCACCATAATCTATAATGCATGCATCAGGAGAAGAATTAATTGCAACTAAAGCATGAAAATTATTACCTCTTGCGTGTGGCAGATCCTCAGTTTTCTTCTTGGCGCCCTGAGGGATGTTATCCCCAAGGTTGTGCTTCTGAAGGATTTTTTCCATTTGGTCAATTTTTTTCTCCATGCAAGAGGATTCTGGATGGAATCCTCTTTGACAATAGGTGCATCTATTTCCTTTCTTCCCTTTCTCATTTCTCGAGCCGGAGGATTCATTGAAAGGCTTGGTGTACCCTTCCTTCTTTGGATGGGAATGTGATTTTCCCTTATATTTTTGTTGCTGATTTTTCTGACTTGAATCAGATCTGTGATGTTTATTGTGGCTGCTATCATGCACAGCAAGTGCATGCGCTTTTGCAGGTTTGATTTTCCCCATGCCAATGAGTTTATCTTCCTCAAAAATAAGGGACTCCATAAATTCTTTGAGAGAAGGCATAGTGTAGGATTTACTTGTTGCGAGCCTTACTAAATGAAATGTAGACACAAAGACGGAGTATTCCGGTCTGAGCTTTGACATAATAGAGAGAATTTGGCGACTCTCCTCGGATTTGTAAATTCCACAACCCTTAAGTTGCAGCAATAGATCATTATATTTGGTGAAGAAGTCTTGAATTATATCATAGTTCCATGGATCCAACGGTAGCAGCTTCACTTCGAGCATATGTCCTTTCATCTCATCCTGTTTCCCGTAGAGATCTTCAACCTTTTTCCAAATCTCATTGGGAGTATTGCATGCAAATAGATGAAACTGCAACTCTGGAGAGATGCACATGCATATGGATCCGTGGGCGTCATCCATACGGTTGAGGTACTTGGATTTCTCTATCACTGAATTGGGTTCCACTTCTGTAGCCATGGTAATCCTGTACAACCCTTTTGACGAAGGTATCGAGCCATTTGGTCCTTCCATTCATGATAGTTGTACAGCGTTAGGATCGATGCTTTGGGAAACTCCATTTTTATGTCAATCTTTGATCTCCGAGCCGTAATACCCGCAAAATAAAGTACTGGTGCGCCTTTTATCTAGCAGCTTGTGGGCTCTGATACCATGTAAATGTGTTAGAAAACCTGCACAGATGAATCTAGCTAGTAAAGGTTGAACACACAGCTTTGCAGAGCAAAAACACTAAATGAAAATTGAAAGAAGAAAAGAATGATGCATTAAAAAATATTTACAATGCTCATGATATAGCATTACTGGGTGAAGATCCGAAGGTAATGCACTATAGTGGTGATCAATGAGAAGACTCAACACCTACAACAAGTTCAGGAGATAACTAGTCAGTTGCGGAGTTAAAGAAGGAGCAAATCAAGGAGTAAATCATGCAAAAGGAATCTTGCATGCAATCCCATGCTCTAACTAAGAGTTCGCATGTAGATGTGTAGTAGTTGCATGTAGTCGCATGCTCTAACTAAGAGTCCGCTTGCATGAAATCCAATGCTCTAACTGAGAGTCCGCATGTAGGTGTAGTAGTTCCAACACTTTCTATATTCACCAAAATGTTTATCCTAGCCGGAGAATGTAAGGCGGAAAAATTGCAAATAAAAGAATATAAACAGGGACAATCGCTCATAACTCGTAACTACAGAATAGCCAAAATTAGTAATAATCCAGAATCACGTTCATTACATGGATAACCCTCATAGGCCAAAATAGAGAATTCCACCAGAAACCTGGTGGACCAGAAAATTCAGAGGAACTTGTAGTCAAACGCTACACAAAGCGAAAAGAACTGAGCGAACCAAAACTGGAATATAGGTACTGAACTGGTAGTCAAAATACTGGCCATAATGATGGAGGGCGATGTATTGATTGATCAGTATTATGTCTAATACATATCCCATTGAATACTGATCACTGTAGTAGATAGAGCCCATTCAGAATTAGCCCAAATTAATATAGTTATAGGAATTTCAATTTCTGACACATTGAATATTAAAAATCAACTTCGCAAACCATCAAACCCGGTATGATGTGGATCTCAAAAACTGGCCTAACATAAACAATAAAATCTTTGTAATTTGAAATAACCATTTCAAAACATCCTTCAAGAGAGTAACAAATAATATTAAAAATAAACCGCACTAATGGGTTTCGACTGCCGACCTTAAACACCGTTGGTGGTGTTCCTCGCGACCTCAACCATTGTATGAGATATCTCTCATGATGAGATGCAAAAGTGACAGAGGGAGCGATGTTTTGATCTCACTTGTCATCAACTCTAGTACCCAACCCTTTAATATCATATCTCCAATGTAACAATTAATGATCCTCTTATATCAAGTTTCATCTCCGCCCCTTATATTCTGCTATAAAACAAAATCTATCAACCAAAAAAAATGAAGAAAAGATCAACTAGCAAAACGAGCTACACATTTTTGCTACACCAAAAAAAACAGTAAAAGAAAACCGAAGAAAACAGTAAATTTTTTTTTGCTACACGAAAAGAAAACAGTAAATTTTTTTTTGGACAAATCAACTGTGAAAGTATCCAATAACTAATAAAATGAATTACAATCATATTATCATAATGATAAAATTAGAAAATGTACAAAACATATAATGTAATTAGAGATATAAACTCTAGTGCACCTTCAAATTTACACATTAATTTTCTTTTGTCTTATATTTAATCTAGTAATAACATGTTATCATTACTAAGGTGAAGTGAACTTTCCTCTTGAACAAGCATTCAGAAGTTCTGAGTTCATATAGAGTTATTTTTCCTCCCTAAATGTTTCTAAATGGTTTCCAGAAGTAAAATGGTATAGAGACATTCTTGGATGAAGATTCATTCTCTTTTGATTTTGAAAAACAATAATTCTCTCTGTCTAAAATAGGATGAGATTTCACTATGGGTTCCACAAAATTTAAACAACTTTTGAGTCTCTATAATATCCCATCGCAATGTGGTATGGCTTCCACTTGAGAACAAAAAAATGTGTTGGGGGATTATTAAGACATTTCATCATTTCCACCTAGCCCTACTAAAACTCGAGACATTTTTAATGTTAATCATATATATAACTCATATTAACCTCCATCCCTCACATCATATGACATGTGGCCGTCTTTGTTATAGCTCACAACCTCCATGATACATTTTAGACCCCTTTTCCTGAGTCACTAATGGTTAACATAGTGTGTGGGTTCACTTTCTACATGGAAAGTATCAGAAACATAGTTAGCCATCCATGTAACAAAGTCACAATAGGATGACTCAAATGATACATGGTAATTGAATGGTGTTTTCTAGTCACTACAACAAATTGGTGAGATTGACTACCATCCCATACTTGTCATTTGACATTGCTTGATTTTTGCAGACAAATATTTCCATATCGGTAGACTAGTGTTTCAGAAATACATTTGTTTGATTATTCATGACACCTTATTTTCGCAAGGTGCACGGCTTTCAATTCACCCTATGACATTACCTCAGGCTGCAATGGTAAGTAAAGATTAGTTAAATTATATTGGATTAATATATGTTGCTAAGGATTTTATAGGTTTTATATTTTTCTTATTTTTTTATCATACGCGAGGAAAGTAATTTCAAGTAATGAGGTTTTTCAATGAGCTATTCAACAAAAACTATCTAGCTAACATTTTATTCGGTATTACAAATGTTTGAGATGACATAACAAAAATAGCATGCTATCCATTATTATCACAAGTTTCTTTAAGTTTTGGTTTCTAAAGATATCTTTTTTTTAATTATGGTTGAAATGTCTCAAAACTTTAAATTTCAAAAATAATATTGTAATAAATATTGTAGACAAATTTATTTTATTAATAATAATAATATAGATACAATTTAATGAGCGATGTTTGTGAGTATGGATTATGATTTTATATGAGGTGACTCTGATTGACTGATGACAAGCTATGAATGGCAAATGCAGAGTTGAGGAATTTTTATTCTCTAAAAATAAATTTGGAAGGGGGATAAACATATCTTAAGGGGGCATGTAGCAAAAAGGGGATATGGCTTCATGGTGGAACAAGTCCTAGGAAATAAATAGTTGTTAGTGGAAGATTTTCCACATGGTATGAGGCTACGAAGGATCAACAAAGAATTTATAAGTACCCGAGGAAGAGAGAGGAGTCTCATGTTGTGAGAGAATAAGTGAAAGGTTGAGCTTGAATTGTGAATACCACCATCTAATACTTGAAAGTGAAAATCCACAAAGCTAAAATAGGCTTGAGGAACTCATCTCTATAAAATCACAACCCAAGGCTTAGGGGTGTGTTGGTAAAGAGATTTGTCTTATCGATCTACTATAGACAGGTGGAACATCCCCCATAAATTTGTATCATCCATATGGTTGTTGGTTCATCCAATCCTTAATGCATGTGTTCAAGTAGTGATTTCAATTCATTACTACTGATGTTACGTGTAAGATATATGAAATCATGCACGAGTTCATAAAATAAGGTTGCTTAGGATCGTAGTGCCTTTTTAAGCAAATTGATAGAATTGAATATCTTGTAGGCTTTACTACCAATCATTATAACCTTTAAGAGAGGGTTATTATCCCACCCAACAATGTCATATCAATCTTACTGTCTACATGTTTTCAAGGTTAATAGAAATATGGATAACTTTTAAAGCTAAATGGTTGTTCACTAGATTGATGGAATTTGAATGGTTGATGGGAAGGGTTAAAAAAAATATACACTGTAAAAAGAAATTAGATTTATGTCTTGCATATTAGGAAATACCTAGACAGGCCCAAAGGAAAACCACTTGAGTGTCTATAAACCTCTAAATCTTCCTTCATTGCTTGTTTGGAAATAATATGCTACGCCCAAAATATTACATATCGAAGCACTGCACATCCTCCTTGGCTTAACGCAAATGTGAGGTATTAGATTAAACTATAGATATAAGTGACAAACGTATTGAGAAGAGTATATGCCAAAACTACAACATAGGGATAAAATCAATGTTGTTTCTTGAATATCATAAAACAAGGGAAATAATGGTAATAACATTTATGAATGGAAGCTAAGGATAAATGTGAAACCTATGATGTTTCCTACAAGAAACTATTTAGACCATGCAAACTCCAAGAATCAGAATAAATCCTTGAGCACACCAAGTAAAGGGCAAGTGACAACCTAGAAGCACGAAATTCTTAGGAAAGGTGGGATGCCCTATGAGGTATTTTGTGTCGATAACTAAGAAAAGAGGCTACAAGGATAAGCCTAGTATGTAACTATTCACTCCAAAAGCAAAGAAAAAAGAAAAAAAACAATTTTTATGCATTCCTAGAGTTTTAGCCACAATGGAAAAGTAAAACCATATTCCTAATGTGAGAAAAACATGACCACGGCTCCTTAAATACAACCCTAAATTTATTGTTATTATCAATATCTAGCGGGGGCGGGGGAGGGGCCAAAACTCAAATAAGATCCCAAACTCAAAAGTGTGGAGAATAATAAGAAATGCATACATTTTATATTAGAATTTATACACATTTAGAGCACTGTAAACATAATCAATATTATATAATGGAAGAATGATAGGGCTATGGTATGATACCCTTACCCTCTCCATTGCTAAATGGAATCACAAAAGAACCCATTAGTGAATAACCATACAACAATATTAAACTAAATGATGTCTTTCCATTTCTCCAAGGGAACGGATAAATAATATTATAAGTATGAAGAATGGGGTCCTAGTGTGTTAACCCTCTTCGAGGTATTTCATTACAAACAAAAAATGCCTTACGGAGACGCAATAACCATATAAACTAGAGATAGTTGAAAATGAGTCCATTCACAATAAGTGAAAATAGAAGCCATGCAAGGAGATGGTTCAAAACGAAAGCAAGGGAAGGAAGTTATCATCATCTCATCATCATACTAAGGGAAATTATTTGCGAAGTATGTCCATGGGATGACATACATCCCCTCCTTAGTTTGTATCTTAACATTATCAAAAACTCGCCTCCAAATAACAAACCTCCTACCCAAACCATGCCAAGAGGAATTTAGTGTCTTAGAAGAATGAAAAGATAGTGAAAAACAAAAATAGATAGCAAACAAAAGTAGTTATTACCTACCTTGTTTCCCATTCCTTTCAAATCCTCTACATAGTGCAAGAAAGATAATGTTAATCCAATTTTACATTTCATAGAAAGAGTAAAACTTGATGTGGGTAATATCGGTTGAGTGCAATTTAAGATCTGGGATACATAAAATGGGGAAAGCTAAAAATAAAATGAAGGAAATGGATTGTAGGAAATTAGTAACGGAATGAAGGAAAACAATTCACAGAGTCAAAAAAAAAAGATTGGGACAATAGTAATGAAAACTCTAGAACTATAACTTTGAAAGGATATGTTCAAAACCTAATTTCAAAATGTGCTTACTGAGGAAGCCAATGCATTTTCCACGTTTCAACTACCTATTTCTAAGCTTCAGATCACCTTTGTTCAAAATGATAGAAAAGGTTTCTATTAAGCCCATAGAAAACATTGCATTTGGGACAAGAAGGGGAATCAACATTAGTCAATTATTTAAGAGCTGAAATACCATTTGAGCACATGAACATAGTGATAAGTAACCATAAATTAAACCCAAGTGTCATGCGAGACACTACGCCGAACACATATCGCCCTGGTATAACATAAAACCTTGTTGAAATCAATTGAGGGAAGGGGAAAACCATATGAGGGTGGGGTTAACATATAATCTTCCCCATTGCGTCTCAATGAGTCACCAAATAACATGGTAGAGTGAATTTTTTTTATCAAACTTTGTAAGGTAACAAAATTCAACCTATAGTCAATAATAAACTTAGATGAGGACAACTCATAAGCTAAGTTATATCTCGTGTTAAAACCAAAAAAAAAAAAAAAATAGGATTTATTAAGAGAGGTATCAGAAATGGTATCAAACAATTGGTTTACAACACTTGGATCTACATGGGCATAAAATAAAAATATAATAACTAATAAGTTTTATTACAACTCTTACATGTTAAATGGTTGAGGAGGGAGAAAGAGAGGCTTTTAGTGAAGCCGTGAAGGGAGTGAACATCATCGATGTAAAGAATCATTAAAAGGGATATCTATTGAAAAACTAATCTCTAGGAATCAAGATATCCAAGATATGTAGTAATTCCTTTAAGAAACTATCAAAAGGATGCAAACCAGAAATAGATAAGCATAGAACAGATAACGAACAGCTATTGAGGATGTAGGTAGAGTAATATAAAATGTAAGAAGAGCAATAGAGGATGAATTCAACAATGTTAAAAAGGTATAATTATAAAAAAACAGTGAGAAATAATGGGTAGAACTATAATATTAAGGAAAGGATTCCATAGGAACGAAAGGAAGATTTAAAAATAATTGGTCCACCTAATCTAGGAAATGAATTATCAAATTAAACTGACATAATAAATGTGACCACTAAATCATTAGACAATAGTGAACAAAATGAACAAACACTTTGAGAAAAAAGAGCAACGTAGAAGAAATATAAGGGATATAAGGGGAATTTAAGAAATTTATGACATCGATTTTTGAGAAAGAGATTCTAAAAAGAAAAAAATGCATGGTTGAGTAACATAGGAATATATTTTTATCTTTATCAATATTATAACAACCCAAAAGCTAGGTTTACTACATACCAATTAAATGGTGAATCCAATATTTGGTGGGAGAATACCTAAATTTCTAATGTAATTAATAAAAATGAAACAACATGGAAACATCTTAAGGAGATATTTGAGAAAAAATATTTACGTGAAAGATAAATTGATAATAGAGCCAAGGAGTTTCATGATTTGAAACTAGGAAGTATGAATATAGATGTCACCACCACCAAATGTTTAAGGTTGTTGATGTATGTACCCTACCTTTTGGGAGCCAATGAAAAGGAGAACAAATAACTCTAATTCTTACCCTCCTTATAATAGAATCAAATTGAATCTTACAACCAAAAAAGAATGGATAAAGTTATGAGAAAATAAAATTTGTGTCATTAGCAATTTAGTCACAAGACAAAACAATGCAAGCCAAGGTCTACTAAGAAAAAGGAGATATCGCATTTCAAAGGAAATGGATTCTATTACCCGTAATTTATGATATGAATTTGATCACTATAATTTTTTTCTCCATCTCGATGCTTTAAGAATGAAAAAATTAGAAGAATTAACTCACGAGAACCTTTTTACTCGTAGGACCCAGTTTGTCAAATTGGGGTCTAAAACATTATCGAACAATTTTGAGGCATTAAATGAAAATTTTTTAAGGTAAAATCTTTGTTTCCTCATCATCATACATTTTTTTCCTATTGTACACACAAATACCTTTGTAAATGTGAATGACTTTCATGAATCAGAGTTCGTATGTGAAAATTATGTCACTCAAAATTCGACATTCCTATTTTCACCACGATAATTTGAGGGCATCCTATGTAATCCACCCTTATTCATGAAAAATGGACTAGCCACATTATTACAATGAACTAGATCCTAGAAAAGTATATATTGTAGCTCTCGTTAATAGATGAGGTAGTCAAACCTAGCCACTAATAGGCTATCAGGTTGTAGTATAACCGGGCGACTCGAAAGAAAAGGGGTTCCATTATTTAGAGTGCACTTGTTCCATGGATGCATAAAATCTGCCAAGAGGCATAGGAGATAGAGAACAAGGAGATGATTTGTGCACTATAGTAGCCCATCGACCACAAGCCATAATTCTTTGTACTCACAACCATTTTGTTATTGGGGAAAGAGAATAGGGGAGACTCACCTTCCAAGTAGGTTTTCCTCTCAACAAGGTTTCTTAGGTCTTATCTCGTGTCAAATATGTTCATGTTTCACACCTCCCTTTGTTACTATTTTTTTTTTTGTACATCATCTGTCTCGATATAGTACTTTTCTTTCTCTTATGTTACATATTTTTTCTCACCTCTAATAGTTTATTTCTATCTAAGACAAAATTGTCATTAACATTATCATCTCAAACAAAAATGCAAGTTATTTTTATATTACGAACTACATATACGGTTCTTTATATCTCCTTCTCTCTCCTTCTCTTTCCCTTTCCTCCTCTCTCCCTCACTCTCTTTCCATCTTTCCCTTGTCACTCCGTCTCTCTCTCCACCTTGCTCCCTCTACGTCGTTCTTTTTCCCTCCCTCTCTCTCCCCCTCAAACTCCATCTCTCCCCTTCTCTCTCTTGAGTCTTCTCTTCCTTCCTCTCCCTCCCTTTCTCTCCCACACCCCTCTATCTCTCCTCCCCATCACTTTCTCTCTCCCTCTTCCCTCCAGCCCTTTCATTATCTCAATCCCTCGCTCCTTCTCACTCTCCCCTCATTTTTTGTGTCTCCCTCTCTCTCTCTTCCCCTTCTCTCCGTTAGAAAATCAAAAGGCATAAAATATTTTCTTACTTTGATAACAACTTGTGATAATTTTTAATTATATTGTCTTCTTATGTCTTATTTTCATCAAGAAACTATCAAACCATAAAGAAGATGAAGATCGCAACAACAATAGAACATAGTATGTAGGATCTTAGCTAGGGAAAACCCCTCTCCTAGGGGAAAACAAAATTAAAATGCTCTTCTTCTTATAGAGCCAAGACAAAATGAGAGCTTCAATACCTTTAGACCAAGACAAAGATTCGATCCAAGCACTAAGTCATCCTTCCAAGAAATAATTCTTCATATCAGCTTAAGTCAACAAAGCCAATGAAATTCAAACTTCTATTTTGTTGGTCAAATCATGTTTTGGGACCTCAACTTTAGGTTTGCAACTTAGTCTGCATCTTTTAGCCCTACAATAGGTCAAAAACTCTTTTCTTTTTTTCACGTGTGAGTAGAAATAGTTAAGAATTAGGTCTTCCTTCCTTCGCTAAGGATTCTTCTTCTCTTCACACTTCTTTTCTTATTGTTTCTATTGCAGATTGAACTAAGTAATTGAAGGTGATAAATGAAGAAGAATTTCACTTCTATATATAAATTTCCATGTGGTCGAATATGCCTTCCTAGTATGAGTTCTTCAGGATAGGTCGACTTGGTCTTTGAGGACTCTTTTGACACTTTAAACAAAAAAGTAAATCTTCTCTTTTTATGCAAAATTGCCACTCGGATATTATATGCATAACAACGACTCTCTTGATTTATGAAAAATAATATTTTGACTTGAAAAGACCTAAAAGCATGAAGAACATGCTTGACCTAATTAACTTGAGCATGAAACTCGTGCTTATAAAATAATAGCTATTTTTCTCCTTTTTCCTTTTACATCAAATATAAAATATCAAGAGTACATGAGTCATTATGAAGAACGAACCTGGTTACATTTTTCAACGCTCTCCCTATCTCCTTCCTCTCCTCTTCTCTGCCCTCCTCTCCTCTTTGCCTCACTTTCTCTCAATCTCTCCCTTGCCACTCCCTCTTTCTCTCCACGTTTATCTCTCTATGCCTTTGTTATTTCCTCACTCTCCGCCCCCCTCCCCTTCTCTCTCTGCCATCCAACTTTGTTACTATCCCCTTCTTACCTCTCTTAAATTTGATCAGGTTTTATTTTGTTTAAGTATCTAAATTAAAAAGGTTGAATTGGTTGTAAAATATTAAACCTATATTTTGGATAAATCATTTCAAAGAAAATAAAATAATGAAAAACTTAAACAAATCATGCTCTATCTTTCCTCTATTATTGTTAGTCACTTTGCTTTCTCTCATCACTTGGATCCTTAGGTAGGATGGATCTATGTTGTTTCTTCATAGCATCATTTATATTATATAAAATTCACATTATTATACATAAAAGTATTCTCATTTTTAATTTTATTAAAACCTTGATTTAATTTCTATAGAAATTAGGATGGTTCTATCTTGTTTCTTCATAACATCATTTATATTATATAAAGTTCACATCATTATACATAAAAGTATTCTCATTTTTTATTTTACTAAAACCTCGATTTAATTCTATAGAAATATTTTCAGTCGTGGTGAGAATAGAGGGTTTAGATATATCTCAAAACTACTTATAACATTTTTCCTTTTAGATTCGATTGAAAAAATATTATCAAATTAAATTAATATAAGATATTTTGATTGTGAAATGACTTATGGTTTTTGGGCATGTGGTACTCATAATTCATGGTATTGGCCCATGGTATTATACAAATCATATTTGCAGATTAATAATATCCATTTTCAAGTGGGGGCAAATATTCATAGTTAACAATCTTGTCATATTGTTATAAAAAATTTGAATGCGAAATAAGTTATGATTTTTTGGCATGTAGTATTGAAAAGCCATGGTATTGGCCCATGTTATTGTAACAAAATCTATTCACATGTTCATAATATGAATGGAAAAGTGTGGGTGAATATCTATGGTTAAGGATCTCGTGATAAGCCATGGTATTAGCCCATGGTATTATCAGAAATATTATTTACAAGTTAATAATATATCTAGTAAAGTGGGGGTGAATTTCCCTGGTTAAGAAACTTTTCGTGTTTTAATAAAATATTTTTATTGTGAAATAATTCATGTCTTTCAGGGTATGTTGTATTGGTAAGTCATGGTATTGGCCCATGATATTGTAACAAAGGCGTATTTACAAGTTAATAATATCAACTGTAATATGGGGGTCAATCTTTGTGGTTAAATTTTTTGTCATATTGCTATAAAATATTCTGGTTGTGAAATAAGTTATGGTTTTTGGGAATGGGGTATTTATAAGTCATGGTTTTGGCCCATGGAATTGTAACTAATCATATTCACAAGTTAAATTAATTGTAAGATACTTTTCCTTTTTTTCAACATTATTTTTCTTTGATTTCGTTAAAATTTAGTGGGGATTTTTTGGAATGATAATTTTGAGCTCTTTATCTGCACATTTATGTGTCTCACATTTTTTAAACTGTTGATGTGAGATGGTTTTGTGATATGAAACTATAGCAAGTGTCAACTACTTTTGTAGTACTTGTTTTTTAAATTGTTGATGTGAGATGGTTTTGTGATATGAAACTATAGCAAGTGTCAACTACTTTTGTAGTACTTGTTTGTCACACGATATAAATTATCTATAACAAATTGAATTTTATTATTTTTAGTAATTTAACCTTTTATTATTAATTGAGCAAACATTTTAATGTTCAAACTTATCACTTTAACTATTTATTATTAATTAAGGCAATATTTAAATGTTTAAACTCATTTGCAATATCACTTTTATTTTTTATTATATTTTAATAAAACCAACATTTAAAATTATTACATACTTTCACTACACTTTACACGCGCACATATACTTTAACTTGTAGAGCCATCTTTTAACAAAATATATTGCAATTACATAAATAATTCAAAAATATTTAAAAATTCAAAAAATACTATATTTCAAAATTAATTTATTAAAATAAACTTTAGAAAAAATAACGCCCATAGGTTGACAATTTACGTTAAACCGGAATGGAATGGGAATGAGGGAGTTGGAAAATCGTTTAGAGAATGCCCTTTTACATTAAATCAGATTGGGGGTTTGTTGGTTTTGTTTTTCTGGTTATCAAATGTGAAATTTAAATTGACATTTAGATCTTCTTTCATCTTTATCTTTAGATTGAGATCTTTTTTATTCTTGAAGTTAACCCAAACAAATAGAGCATAATCCTGTTATATATTATTATATTTTATTTATTATTTATTTTTAAACATTATAATTTTAATATAAAATAATAAATTATTTATATTATATTTTGCAAAAAATTATTATCAATTAACTTAATTTAAATAATTGAAAAAAATTACAAGTTATATCTTTAACAATTAACAAATATATTAGTATTTCAATTATTACTCCTCAAACTTTTTTTTATAAACAATTTAACTTGTAGTTATTTGACATAAAAATAAAATGCAGAAAAGTCACAGGTATAGTCTAAGTGCTATTCTCTCCGTAAATAGATATGATGGTTTTTCTTTAAAAATGAATATTACTTTGGCATACCATATTGCTGTTCACTTTACTAAATAAAGGTGAGAAAAATAAGTTATTACTAAAATTAATGTTTTTCTTTAATCTAAGAAATTTAAATCATAATGTTTTGAGATTTTTTTCATTAAATTTTGTAGAACCTAACTTTGGAGATTTATAGATCACTTTCGTTCGATTTTTCAAATTTAAAAGGAGATCTAGCTTTAAGGCCAAATGTTTAAGAGCATAATAGTGGTAAGGTCCATACACATATGTGGTGGGGTATAGAAATCCTAAGAATCAAAGAAAAATATTATGAGAAACTAACTTAAAAAAAGAAGAATAATAATTGATTTTAATAGTAATATTAATAATTAATTGTATAATTGTAACGAATAATATATAAATAGAATAGAGATGATAGGAGTACTCATAATAAAATTAGATAATTAATATAAAATAATAAAATGAGTAGAATAATTAGGTTATTAATAGTATTAACATATTAGATATAGTAATAATAGTAATAAAAGGAAATAGAAAACAGAATAATAATGTGTAATATGAGTGATAACGTTTTGGATGGTGACTCCATCCATCATCACGGACCACAGAGTCACCATTTTTTGGATGGTGACTCCATCCATCATCACGGACCACAGAGTCACCATGTTTTGGATGGTGACTCCATCCATCATCAGGGACCACAGAGTAACCATGTTTTGGATGGTGACTCCATCCATCATCAGGGACCATAGAGTCAACATGGGAAATGTTGGAAACCTTGGACAGATCAACTGCCAAAGTCTCCAATAACTAATAAAATGACTTAAAATCATATTATCATAATGATAAAATTAGAAAATGTACAAAAGATATAATGTAATTAGAGATATAAACTCTAGTGCACCCTCAAATTTACACATTAATTTTCTTTTGACTTATATTTAATCTAGTAATAACATGTTATCATTACTAAGGTGAAGTGAACTTTCCTGTTAAACAAGCACTTGGAAGTTCTGAGTTCATATAGAGTCAATTTCCCTCTCTAAATGTTTCTAAATGGTTTCTGGAAGTAAAATGGTATAGAGACATTCTTGGATGAAGATTCATTCTCTTTTAATTTTGAAAAACAATATTTCTCTCTATCTAAAATAGGATGAGATTTCACTATGGGTTCCAAAAAATTTAAACAACTTTTGAGTCTCTATAATATCCCATCTCAATGTGGTATGGCTTCCACTTGAGAACAAAATAATGTGCTGGGGGATTATTAAGACATTCATCATTTCCACCTAGCCCTACTAAAACTCGAGACATGTTTAATGTTAATCATATATATAACTCATATTAACCTCCATCCCTCACATCATATGACATGTGGACATCTCCGTTATAGCTCACAAACTCCACGATACATTTTAGACCCCTTTTCCTAGTCACTAATGGTGAACATAGTGTGTGGGTTCACTTTCTACATGGTAAGTATCAGAAACATGGTTAGCCATCCATGTAACAAAGTCAAAATAGGATGACGCAAATGAGACAAGGTAATTGAATGGTGTTCCTTAATCACTACAACAAATTGGTGAGATTGACTACCATCCCATACTTGTCATTTGACATTGCTTGATTTTTACAGACAAATATTTTCATATCGGTAGACTAGTGTTTTAGAAATACACTTATTTGATTATTCATGACACCTTATTTTCGCAAGGTGCACGGCTTTCAATTCACCCTATGACATTACCTGAGGCTGCAATGGTAAGTAAAGATTAGTTAAATTATATTGGATTAATATATGTTGCTAAGGATTTTATAGGTTTTATATTTTTCTTATTTTTTTATGGTACGTGAGGAAAGTAATTTCAAGTAATGAGGTTTTTCAATGAGCTATTCAACAAAAACTATCTAGCTAACATTTGATTCGGTATTACAAGTGTTTGAGATGACATAACAAAAATAACATTCTATCCATTATTATCACAAGTTTCTTTAACTTTTGGTTTCTGAAGATATGTTTATTTTAATTATGGTTGAAAGGTCTCAAAACTTTAAATTTCAAAAATAATATTGTAATAAATATTGTAGACAATTTTATTTTATTAATAATAATTAAATAGATACAATTTGATGAGCGATGTTTGTGAGTATGGATTTTGATTTTATATGAGGTGGCTCTGCTTGACTGATGACAAGCTATGAATGGCAAATGCAGAGTCGAGGAATTTTTATTCTCTAAACATAAATTTGGAAGGGGGATAAACAACATATCTTAAGGGGGCATGTAGCACAAAGGGTATATGGCCTCATGGTGGAACAAGTCCTAGGAAATAAATAGTTGTTAGTGGAAGACTTTCCACATGTTATGAGGCTATGAAGGATCAACGATGAATTTATAAGTACCCGAGGAAGAGAGAGGAGTCTCATGTTGTGAGATAATAAGTGAAAGGTTGAGCTTGATCTATGAATACCACCATCTGATACTTGAAAGTGAAAATCAACAGAGCTAAAATAGGCTTGAGGAACTCATCTCTATAAAATCACAACCCAAGGCTTAGGGGTGTGTTTGTAAAGAGATTTGTCTTATCGATCTACTACAGAGAGGTGGAACATCCCCCATAAATTTGTATCATCCATATGGTTGTTGGTTCATCCAGTCCTTAATGCATGTGTTCAAGTAGTGATTTCAATTCATTACTACTGATGTTACATGTAAGGTATATTAAATCATGCACAAGTTGATAAAATAAGGTTGCTTAGGATGGTAGTGCCTTTTTAAGAAAATTGATAGAAATGAATATCTTGTAGGCTTTACTACCAATCATTATAACCTTTAAGAGAATGTTATTATCCCACCCAACAATGTCATATCAATCTTACTGTCTACATGTTTTCAAAGTTAATAGAAATATGGATAACTTTTAAAGCTAAATGGTTGTTCACTAGATTGATGGGCATTTGAATGGTTGATGGGAAGGGTTAAAAAAAATATACACTGTAAAAGAAATTAGATTTATGTCTTGCATATTAGGAAATACCTAGACAGGCCCAAAGGAAAACCACTTGAATGTCGATAAAACTCTAAATCTTCCTTCGTTGCTTGTCTGGAAAGAATATGCTAGGCCCAGAATATTACGTATGGAAAAACTGCACATACTCCTTGACTTAACGCAAATGTGAGGTATTAGATTAAACAATAGATATAAGTGACAGACGTATTGAGAAGAGTATATGCCAAAACTACAACATAGGGATAAACTCAATGTTGTTTCTTGAATATCATAAAACAAGGGAAATAATGGTAATAACATTTATGAATGGAAGCTAAGGATAAATGTAAAATCTATGATGTTTCCTACAAGAACGTTTTTAGACCATGCAAACTCCAAGAATCAGAATAAATCCTTGAGCACACCAAGTAAAGGGCAAGTTACAACCTAGAAGCATGAAATTCTTAGGAAAGGTGGGATGCCCTATGAGGTATGTTGTGTCGATAACTAAGAAAAGAGGCTACAAGGATAAACCTAGTATGTAACTATTCACTCCAAAAGCAACAAAAAAAAAAAAACAACGCAAACAAATTTTTATGCATTCCTAGAGTTTTAGCCACAATGGAAAAGTAAAACCATATTCCTAATGTGAGAAAAACATGCCCATGGCTCCTTAAATACAACCCTAAATTTATTGTGATTATCAATATCTAGCGGGGGCGGGGGAGGGGCCAAAACTCAAATAAGATCCCAAACTCAAAAGTGTGGAGAATAATAAACAATGCATACATTTTATATTAGAATTTATACACATTTAGAGCACTATAAAAATAATCAATATTATATAATGGAATAATGATAGGGCTATGGTATGATACATTTACCCTCTCCATTGCTAATGGAATCACAAAAGAACCCATTAGTGAATAACCATAAAACAATATTAAACTAAATGATGTCTTTCCATTTCTCCAAGGGAACGATTAAAATAATATTATAAGTATGAAGAACATGGTCCTAGTGTGTTAACCTCTTCGAGGTATTTCATTACAAACAAAAAATGTCTTACGGAGACCCAATAACCATATAAACTAGAGATAGTTTAAAATTAGTCCATTCACAATAAGTGAAAATAGAAGCCATGCAAGGAGATGGTTGAAAACCAAATCAAGGGAAGGAAGTTATCATCATCTCATCATCATACTGAGGGAAATTATTTGCGAAGTATGTCCATGGGATGACATACATCCCCTCCTTAGTTTGTATCTTAACATTATCAAAAACTCACCTCCAAATAACAAACCTCCTACCCAAATGATGCCAAGAAGAATTTAGTGTCTTAGAAGAATGAAAAGAAAGTGAAAAACAAAAATAGATAGCAAACAAAAGTAGTTATTATCTACCTTGTTTCCCATACCTTTCAAATCCTCTACATAGTGCAGGAAAGATAATGTTAATCCAATTTTAGATTTCATAGAAAGAATAAAACTTGATGTGGGTAATCTCGGTTGAGTGCAATCTGAGATTTGGGATACATATGAGGCAAGGGGGAAATATAAAAATAAAATTAAGGAAACGGATTGTAGAAAATTAATAACAGAATGAAGGAAAATAATTCACAGAGTCAAAAAAAAAAATTGGGACAATAGTAATGAAAATTCTAGAACCATAACTCTGAAAGGATATGTTCAAAACCTAATTTCAAAATCTGCTTACTGAGGAAGCCAATACATTTTCCACGTTTCAACTACCTATTTCTAAGCTTCAGATCACATTTGTTAAAAATGATAGAAAAGGTTTCTATTAAGCCCATAGAAAACATTCCATTTGGGACAAGAAGGGGAATCAACATTAGTCAATTATTTAAGAGCTGAAATACCATTTGAGCACATGAACATAGTGATAAGTAAGCATAAATTAAACCCAAGTGTCATGCGAGACACTACGTCGAACACATATCCCCCTGGTATAACATAAAACCTTGTTGAAATCAATTGAGGGAAGGGGAAAACCATATGAGGGTGGGGTTAGCATATAATCTTCCCCATTGCGTCTGAATGAGTCACCAAATAACATGGTAGAGTGAATTTTTTTATCAAAACTTATAAGGTAACAAAATTCAACCTATAGTCAATAATAAACTTAGATGAGGACAACTCAGAAGCTAAGTTATATCTTGTGTTAAAACCAGGAAAAAAATAAATAAATAAATTAGGAGTTATTAAGAGAGGTATCAGGAATGGTATCAAACAACTGGTTTACAACACTTGGATCTACATGGGCATAAAATAAAATATAATAACTAATAAGTTTTATTACAACTCTTACATGTTAAATGGTTGAGGAGGGAGAAAGAGAGGCTTTGTAGTGAAGCCGTGAAGGGAGTGAACATCATCGAGGTAAAGAATCATGAAAAGGGATATCTATTGAAATACTAATCTCTAGGAATCAAGATATCCAAGATATGTAGTAATTCCTTTAAGAAACTATCAAAAGGATGCAAACCAGAAATAGATAAGGATAGAACAGATAACGAACAACTATTGAGGATGTAGGTAGAGTATTATAAAATGTAAGAAGAGCAATAGACGATGAATTCAACAATGTTAAAAAGGTATAATGATAAAAAAACAATGAGAAATAGTGGGTAGAACTATAATATTAAGGAAAGGATTAAAAAATAAATGGTCCACCTAATCTAGGAAATGAATTATCAAATTAAACTGACATAATAAATGTGACCACTAAATCATTAGACATTAGTGAATAAAATGAACAAACACTTTGAGAAAAAAGAACAATGTAGAAGAAATATAAGGGATATAAGTGGAATTTAAGAAATTGATGCCATCGATTTTTGAAAGAGATTCTAAAAGGAAGAAAATGCATGGTTGAGTAACATAGGAAAATATTTTTATCTTTATCAATATTATAACAACCCAAAAGCTAGGTTTACTACATACCAATTAAATGGTGAATCCAATATTTGGTGGGAGAATACCAAAATTTCTAATGTAATTAATAAAAATGAAACAACATGGAAACATCTGAAGGAGATATTTGAGAAAAAATATTTACGTGAAAGATACATTGATAATAGATCCAAGGCGTTTCATGATTTGAAACTAGGAAGTATGAATATAGATGTCACCACCACCAAATTTTTAAGGTTGTTCATGTATGTACCCTATCTTTGGGGAGAAAATGAAATGGAGAAAAAATAACTCTAATTCTTACCCTCCTTATAATAGAATCAAATTGAATTTTACAACCAAAAAAGAATGGATAAAGTTATGAGAAAATAAAATTTGTGTCATTAGCAATTTAGTCACAAGACAAAACAATGCAAGCCAAGGTCTACCAAGAAAGAGGAGATATTTCATTTCAAAGGAAAGGGATTCTAATACTCGTAATTTATGATATGGATTTTATAATTATAATTTTTTTCTCCATCTCGATGCTTTCAGAATGAAAAAATTAGAAGAATTAACTCACGAGACCCTTTTTACTCGTAGGACCCAGTTTGTCAAATTGGGGTCTAAAACATTATCAAACAATTTTGAGGCATTAAATGAAATTTTTTTAAGGTAAAATCTTTGTTTCCTCAGCATCATACATTGTTTTCCTATTGTACACACAAATACCTTTCTAACTGTCAATGAATTTCGTCAATAAGAGTTCGTATGTGAAAATTATGTCACTCAGAATTCGACATTCCTATTTTCACCACGATAATTTGAGAGCCTCCTATGTGATCCCCCCTTATTCATGAAAAATGGACTAGCCACATTATTACAGTCAACTAGATCCTAGAAGAGTATATATTGTAACTTTCGTTAATAGATGAGGTAGTCAAACCTAGCTGCTAATAGGCTATCGGGTTGTAGTATAACAAGGCGACTCAGAAGAAAAGGGGTTCCATTATTTAGAGCGCATTTGTTCAATGGATGCAAAAAATTAGCCAAGAGGCACAGGAGATAGAGAACACAAAGATGATTTGTGCACTATAGTAGCCCATCGACCACAAGCCATAATTCATTGTACTCACAACCATTTTGTTTTTAGGGAAAGAGAATAGGGGAGACTCACCTTCCAACTAGAGTTTCCTCTCAACAAGGTTTCTTAGGTCTTATCTCGTGTCAAATATGTTCATGTGTCACACCTCCCTTTGTTACTTTTTTTTTTTTAAATCATCTGTCTCGATATACTTTCTCTTATGTTACATATTATTTCTCACCTCTAATAGTTTATTTCTATCTAGACAAAATTGTCATTAACATTATCATCTCAAACAAAAATGCATGTTATTTTTATATTACAAACTACATATACGGTTCTTTATCTCTCTTTCTCTCTCGTTCTCTCTCCCTTTCCTCCTCTCTCCCTCACTCTCTCTCCCTTTCCTCCTCTCTCCCTCACTCTCTCTCCATCTTTCCCTTGTCACTCCCTCTCTCTCTCCACCTTTCTCCCTCTACATTGTTCTTTTTCCCTCCCTCTCTCTCCCCCTAAAACTCCATATCTCTCTCCTTCTCTCTTTTGAGTCTTCTCTTGCTTCCTCTCCCTCCCTTTCTCTCTCACACCCCTCTATCTCTTCCCCCATCACTTTCTCTCTCACTCTTCCCTCCAACTCTTTCATTATCTCAATCCCTCTCTCCTTCTCTCTCTCCCCTCGTTTTTTGTGTCTCCCTCTCTCTCTATTCCCCTTCTCTCCGTTAGAAAATCAAAAGGCATAAAATATTTTCTTACTTTTTTCAGGCCAGGCAGTAACTCTCCAATAGGGAGTAAAACTGATTCTATTCATTTCATTAGGTAGGCTATTGTTATATACAAAAGGGTGTGACTGGTCAGTTCATCTTCTGATGACTGTTCACATTCCTAATTTAACTATTTACATAAATTCACCCAATCGTGAGGATTAGGTGTCAACATTCCCCCCCTTAATCAGAAGGGATGTTGGTGAGTCCAAGCATTGTTCTGAATCTTTCAAGTTTTTCTCTTCCAAGCGCTTTGGTGAAGATGTCTACAATTTGCTGATTTTTGGATCAATGGCAGAAATGGATTGTTTTGGCCTCAACATGATGTTGGATAAGATGATATTTAGTATTGATGTGCTTTGTTCTATCATGGAACTTTGGTCTCTTGGCCAACTTTATTGTAGATGTGTTGTCAATCGTGAGTGGAGTTGATTGTACTTGTTTTACCTGCAAATCTTCAAGAATTTTCCTGAGCTACACAATTTCTTTTGTTGCTTTAGCTACTGCCACGTATTCTGATTCTGTTATAGAATCTGTTGGAACTGATTGTTTGTGTGATCTCCAGGAGACAGCTCCTGATCCAAGAGTCATAGCATATCTTGAATTAGATACTCTAGTTTCTTTGTCTACATCGAAGTCTAAATTAGAGTATCCAATCAAACTTAAGTCATCCACCTGTGTGTACTTGATTCCATAGTCTTGAGTTCCCTTCAAGTACTTTAGAACTCTTTTTGCAGCAAACCAATGTCCCTCACAAGGCTTTTGCATAAACCTGGAGAGGATTCCAACAGAAAATGAAATGTCTAGTCTGGTAGTAGTAAGGTAGTTGAGACTTCCTACAAGTTGTCTATACTTTGTTGCATCCTCAAATTCCTTTCCTTCAATAGATGTGAGCTTTAATTTTTGTTCCATTGGAGTGGTAAGAGGATTGCACTCTATCATTCCAAATCTATTTAACAAATCTCCAATGTATTTCTTTTGAGAAAGAAATATGGACTTTGGATGTTGGGTTACTTCAATGCTAAGATAGTAATGAACATAGCCCAAATCAATTAAAAACTTTTCCCCAATTCCTACTTTATGGATGCAATGTAGCTTTCATTGTTCCCTGTCATTAAAACATCATATGCATATACCACGAGATATACGACAGTTTTGCCAACTTTCTTGACAAATAAAGTTGCATCATCAAGATCAAAATGATTAAAGTTGAGTTTCAGAAGATGCTCAGCTAGCTTTTCATACCAGGCTCGTGGTGCTTTTTTGAGGCCATACAAGGACTTCACAATTTTGCATACTTTATGTTTGTGCCCCTTTGTAGCAAATCCTTCAGACTGGGACATAAAAACATTCTCTTTTAGATGTCCATTCAAGAATGCAGTTTTTACATCCATTTGATGGACTTTCCAACCATTCTAAGCTTCTAGTGCAAAGAGTGTTCGGATGGTGGCCCATTTTGCTGTGGGGGCAAAAGTTTCCTCATAATCGACCCCTTCCTTCTCTGCAAAACCTTTTGCCACAAGCCCAGCTTTGTGCTTTTCAAATGAGCCATAAACTTTCTACTTGTTCTTGTAGACCCACTTGGAGCCAATTGGTTTGGTTCCAAATGGAGGATCAACCAGCTTCCAAGTGTTGTTCTTTATGAGGGCATCATACTCCTTTTGCATCGCTTCTTTCCATTCATCATGAGAAGCAACTTCTTTAAATGAAGTTGGTTCAAAATCTGTAGACAATTTCAATTCACAATCATAAGAAACATCCATATCAACACGTGAATTAGAGTCATCTACATCACCTCCATTTTGTCGGTTTGAATTTATTGTTCCTGTTTTTCCAATTTCATCAGGATGAACACTTTCAAGTGTATTCGTCAGCCACTTTGGGGGACCTTTCTGAGATGGTCCAGGCCGCTCTGTTGATTGAGTTGAGACTGAATCAAGATTGAGTCTCCCAATTCTATCAATTACATCACTTAAAGCATCATCCATTGTTGGAGTTTCAGTCGGGGGAGAGTGTTCTTCAGAAGAAGATTCCACATGTTGATCTAGAATAGGAACCCCCCTTCAAGACGTGGAATCTGATT